>CM032897.1:2125000-2130000 GCA_019176425.1 Megalops atlanticus | reverse complement strand
GGGCAGGGGCATCGGAGCGGGCAGGAGTCGACATCCTGCCCGGCGGCCTGAAAAACAGGAAGCGGCCACGTCGCTGCCGTGCGCCTGCATTGTGCTCCGGAGGGCGGAGGGCCTGCTGGATTCACAAGGTTTAACAACCCACCAATCAAAAAAAAAAAAAAGAAAAGAAAAAAAACCACCCTTGTTTTGTTTAGGCCTGTGTGGATACTCCTTTGTCTGTCCAGACTCACTTTCTGCAATATCTTTTAAAAAGCATCCTAACGTGTGATGCTGGGAGAGTAACCCAGGGAGGAGGGTTAGGTAGAGGAGTGGAGGGGCTGTCAGGGGAGGGAAGGCAGGTGTTGGCGTGAGGAGGATGGGAAGCTCGTTAGGAGCTGCTGGCGTAAACGAGCGGGCCTGATTAAATGTCTCCGTGCGTGATGAATGCTTGTCAGAATTAAGAGTGTGCCGGGAGCTAAGCAGCTCGGGAACGCCAGGGCGGATACCTGTTAGCCTGACTCTACCTGTCATCCGCGGCACTGCCACTGACTGTCACCGCCAGTAAAACCGTCTCAGCTTCAACTGCGAGCAGGAAACGGCAGCGGCCTTCTCCTGAATCTCTGCAGCGCGGATGCAGTCTCAGGCTTTACAGTTTCGGGGAGCGGGAGCGGGGGTGGGGGAGTCAGAACAGAACACAAAGCCAATAGGGAGTGATGGAATTTAACCGAATGAAATGGCACGTTGAAGGAGACCTTGAGCACAGCATAGCTCTGTGAGAAATGTTCTCTGATAGGACACAGACATCACAGTGTAAGACAAGAGAGGGAGAAAAAAGCCAGCATCATTGCGAGGAAGGTCACCTTGGGCAGCTACAGTGAAAGGCTTTTTGAGAGGACCTTGGGTATTATGCAGCCTCAGTCAAACTGCTTTCATAGGCTGAGACTCCACTGGCAAAAACAGCCGACATGACTCATAATTATAATAGCAATGATAACAATAACTTTATCATCCACCCAACAGCAGAGATTTGCTTTTGGGCTCACCTCCCATAAGACATAAATAAATAAATTTGATTTAAGAAAGCATACAAAAATACAGGCATGTTAGCAATGCCCGCGCTGCACCTGTTTGTCTCCTAACACATAGCGCTGCTCCTGTGCGTGTTAGTGCTGCGCTTCGTGGTGCCGCCCGTGCGGCCGGATCGGGGTGGTCAGTGTGATTACGGCTGACCCGGGTGCCCGGGCCCGCGTGGGGGGTGTGTGACCGCGGGGGGGCAGCTGTGTGGCGGGGGCCTGGGGCCGGCGCTCGCTGTGTCTGTCAGCAGCATTAATCTGAGCGCGTGCAAGGCGTCGCACGGCCCGCTGGGCTCATTCCGCCAGCCTTCCGGAACATCCACGGCATTCCGGAACATCCGCGGCCTTCCAGAACATCCCCAGCCTTCCGGAACATCCGCAGCCTTCCAGAACATCCACGGCATTCTGGAACATCCGCAGCCTTCCGAAACATCCGCAGCATTCCGTGGCATTCCGCGGCGCCCGGGACTCAGCCCTGCAGGCTGGCGTTTGGGGGGAACGCTCTCCCGCCCTGTGAGAGGGGCAGTTTCCCCCCATTCCTGACCACCCGCAGTCAGCTGGGGGAGGCATCTGTCACTGTGTCCCGATCAGTGGGGGTTTGTCCCACCTTCAGAGAGATGCCACCCCCTGGTCCCTGTCCTCCCAGCCCTGCCTACAGATTCTCCTAGCAGTGTGGGATGATGGGAGGTGATTTTTGGGGGTGGTGGGGGCACAGCCCGTCCCTGGCTCAGTTTGTGTGAGGGAGGGGGGTGATGACAGCAGAGGGATTGTATGAACCGGGGGATGCCGCGGTGCTGTGCAGTCTGCAGACTCCGCTGTGGCCTCCCGCTGGTGGGGGGTGGGGGGTGCGGGACCGTGGGGGGGGTCAGTCGTTGGTGAGATTGTTTCAGCTGCTGACTGGGCCGTCCTGAGGCACAGGCACAGAGAAACCCAGCCGATTGGGCTGCTGAGGGTCTGAGGCCGGGAGCAGGTGGGCGACCCCCCCTCGCCCCCGCCCCCCTCCGCCCTGTGGGCTCTGTGTTACGGGCCGGGTCGGGTTTCTGATGAGCTGAGCTGGTGGTCCGCAGCTCGGTTGCAGGCAGGTCATCATCACTCACCCTGGAGCTGGCCTGGTTTCCACAGAGCCAGGAGCCGGGGGGATTCACAGGAGGGGGGTAGGGTGACAGGAGGGGGGTGGTCAGAGGAGGGGGTCGCAGGAGGGTGGGACCACATATAGCTGCTTGTAGGGTGAAGACTCTACGATTTGCCAGGCTGTGACTTCACGTAACACATTAGCACCTCAGGAGTTTAAATCTCCACAATTTGCCCCTCATTAACAACAGGCCAATCCGTTACACACAGAATCCAGGGTCAGTTTGGTGTAAGTGTGCTTTCAGCGTAGCTGAAGCAGATAGACCTGCATTAATTGCATAGGTTATACCATACCCAGGCTACAGACAGCTTTCTCAGAGCAACCATTGTCATTTTTCTCTGTCAGGGTCATTAACACCTTTTATTAAAAACACAGGTAGTGAACAGTAAAATATCCATAAATAGGCAGTTGAAAAGGCAGTGAAAGGCTGTAGGTTTTTCATATATCCCAGTAATAAGCTGAATAAAGCTCGTCCATCAATCAGGGCTGAATCCCTCCTAATCCTTGTGGACACATGGGGGTACCCACAGAGCCAGAGGAATGGGGGTACCATTGCTGTCTGACTCTCCTCTGTCCCTCCAAACACTCGCTTAGTGAAGCAGGCTGTTGAAAAGCACTTGACACCCACATTCCCTACAAATGTGATTTCATGTTATCTTTCTCTCCCAGATTATTTACACCCACCCAGAACACACACACACACACACACACACACACACACACACACACACACACACACACAAACACACACTCACACACACACAAACACACACTGCAACACAAAAATAAATGAATTTAGCATTCTGTGGTGACTCGCTCCTGGATGGCAGTGTTGGAGTTTCTCTCCTGAAGTTCAGAGGGACAGGGTTAATTCGCCACGAGCACAGCAATGCAACCAGCATGACCAAAGATGACAGATTGATTTATGGCAGGCTATAAGTAGCCACGTTGCCTGCTGCTCGGAGGGGGGGTAGCGCAGTCCTCCGTCCCGCTGAAAATCCAGCCCTGGTCTTGGTGACACCCTGGTGGGAACACAGTGTCGGGGGGGGGGCACAGTGCCAGCAATCAGCCAAGACGCCAAAATCTGCATGCCTGCCTGGACGAGTTCCAGCAGGTAATCAATTAAAGTCGGCAGGCCCCAGGGTAGACACGAGGACGTGGATGTTTCCCCGGAGCTGCGCAGTGTGCTGAAAGCGGAGGGGAGAGGGGGGCCGCGTCTCAACCCCTGCTTAATCACCGGCAGCGTCTGACAGTGATTGTCTTTCCTCGGCGTTTGTTTTTCCTGCTCCTTCCCCGAAAACCTCGGTGCAGTGAGGCCGGTCAGGTGGCACTTCACTCTGCCTCGTTCTCCCGGGCCGAAAGGAAAATAAAATAAAGGAGGGAAACGGATATCTTTATGCACGCCGGCTCAAGTCGTTTGGAGAGTTCTGAAGTGGGCCGCAGGAGCCGGGAGAGGGCGAGGGCGAGGAGAGAGGCAGACACCAAGGGGCTTCTCTCACTGCCGTGTGAAACAGTGCAGTCTGGGCAGGAGGCTGAGAAGCCTCTGTACATGCCCTCCAGCGTTTGGGTCACATGCCGCCCTCTGTAGCTCACTGTGATCTACTCAGCTCTGAGCTGGTACCCTCCGTGGAAGTGTGTTTCGGTTCAAGTATTGCCTGGATCAATTATTTGATCAATCCTTTCTGTCCACATAGTAATTCACAAAGATCTCAGAGAAATATACATTTGTTCGCACTTTTAGACTGGAATAATATATTGATGATTTATTTGTCATTTTATGCAGGGTTCTTAGGCTCACCCTCATGAATGTTGGGGTTTTTTTTTCTTGACTAATCAACAAATGATTTGAAAATTGATTCAAATACTCAATGTATGATCTCATGCTCAAATGGCACTGTAACCAAAGTATTACATATGTTACCTGCCTCAAGGGTTCACCCCAGAAAACATTGGGTGCAAAACTGCAATCTCACCACAACACTGTTGGCGCAGGTCAAATCATGGTACCACTGTAAACAATAATCTTCCTCAAATGGGGTTCAACAGCAAGCCATACATTCATGACTCTCTCCTTCACTTTGGAGTATGTAATTGAAAGTTGCAGAAGCGTCAGTTGTTCCATTGACGTCACATCCTGCTGTATTTCTAGCTGTATGGAGCAGTCCTGTATTATCCACACTCACTGCCAGACTAAGCCATGTCAACAGGCCTGAGCTGCACTGACTCACCTGGCTCCTGTGCAGCCGTGAGCCAGGATAAAGCTGTGTGAGGAGCAAAAAAAAAACAGAGGAAGAAGGTAAATTCAACCTGTTTTTTTTTTTTTTAAAGGAAAGTATGTACGAAACCACAGAGCCAGGCCGAGACAGTTGGAACATTCAGGGACAGAGACATTCAGTGCTTTGTGAAGACCCTGGCTGTTACAAAAGACATTTGTCCACCGCTGTGCAGAGCAACTCTGACCTGAGCGACAAACATCTCATTGGCTGCTCGTTGTCATGGGGATGATTGTTCGGCAAGGTAACAGCTGAGCAGGGGGACTAGGGCAGGTTGTTGGGTTTGGCTTGAGGACGCGCAACAAAACCGATGATATAATCATCTGATTATACTTTTTGAATCATGAAAGCTTTTTCTCCTCCAAATTTTCTGTAATCACTCTCTTTCCTCAGAAAAAAAGAGGGGGGGGAGGAATGGAGAGAAGGCGGCTGACTTTGATCTGAGTGAAGCTCCTGCGGGGAGAGACCTGGGCCCATGCCAGAATCTCTCTGGGCTGACAGTTTCCACTCCTGGTTGGCAGCTTGAAGGCTTTGGTGATTAAT
>CM032897.1:2070000-2120000 GCA_019176425.1 Megalops atlanticus | reverse complement strand
GGCTTCTCGTTTGTCCCTTCCAAGTTGTACCAATGTTGAGTCAAAGAACTGTTTCTTAATTCTTTTGTGAGAGGCAACTTTTCAGAAAATCTTGGCCCGGCTTTCCCTTTGAATGAGAAACTGTAAATTTAATTGGCTGTGATCTCGTATGCAAAGCTGTTTTCACTTATTGCAGTGAGGTCTGATCCTTTAAATATGAATAAGATGGTCTGGGAGAAGTGGCGGGTCTGCGGCAGTCTGTATGCTTTGAATTAAAGCCAGACAGATTGGGCTCTGCTCTTTCAGTCTTCTCCTCTGTACTGAAGATTTCCACATATTAAAAATTCTACTCTAAATCCAGACCCCCCTCCCTCCTTCTCCTCCCCCCAGCACCCCCCACACACACACACACTCAGAAGCATTGCTTTTCGTCTCAAAGGAATCGCTGGTAAGCACTCAGTACTAAAGTCTTTCTTCACAAGTCACTTAGCATTCATAAACAAACAACATGTCTTCAACAAAATCTTTAATCATGGTTACTTTAATCTGGTAAAAAGCCGGTATTTTGGAGAGGGGGCGTAGGGGACCTGAAGTGGGTTGGAGGAGGGGGCGTGGGACTGGGGGCGGGTGGGTGTAATGTAACTTTGTAACAAACGATGGTGTGATGTTTGTGGAGGTACCCGGTGAGTGAAATCAATGGCCGGGACTGTTGTGGGGTTAGTGTGAATTCCCCGCTTGGCTGGGGTTTAATTGAAATCTCGTGTCGTTGCTGCAGCTACAGCAGCAGGTGTATATATTTCACATCTACTGACATCAGTGTGGTAAATGGGGTCATTTGAAGGCTCCCTTGTCTGTGTTAGTCCTCCGCCCCCCTGGAGTGGAGGAGATGGTGGACTTTGCTCTGCACTGCTGTTTGGCTCAAGGACAGCATAGTGTCCAAGCCTGCAGCTGTACTGGTGTCATGGCGACTGGCGCGTATTTTCTACATGGTCTGCGTCAACGCTGCATGCCGTTCCTCATCCTGTACCTGTACCGAAAACGATGTCACGATAACGATTATATTCATGATAGAAGATACAGGGAGGCTGCTCAGATCTTGGTCTGAGCGCCTGTAGAGGCCTCCAGGATTTGGGCTGGGGTTTTGGAAGCAAGGACGTTCACCGTGTTCCTTTTGGTGCCGTCCCCCTGTGGCACCTCTGCGTTGAGACTGCGGCTGAAGAGAAAATGCGGGCCTCTGTGGGCGTGTGAGGGGGCAGGGGCAGGGACAGGGGCAGGGCGGGTGACTCCTGACACACAGATGGGGCGCAAAGAGTCCCCCTCTCGTCTCGGGCCTCGTCTCTGCTGGAGTGAATGGACCATGTGACTCCGCGTGTCGCGTTGAGTGACAAAACTGAAAAAAAAGCTGTGAAAGACAGACGTGGCAGCACAAAAGAAGAGTGTCTCCCAGCAGCCTGCTTCACAAGAGAGCGAGCGAGTGAGCGAGGGAGGGAGGGAGGGAGAGATAGAGCCATAGAAAGAAAGAGAGAGAGAGGGAGAGAGAGGCTCATACTCTAAATACCATGCGCAGATAACGTCAGGCACTTTATAAATTTCCCAAGGCCAGCCGGGGCTGCAGCCTTGAGTGTGGAGTGGCTCGGCCTCTCGGAGGAGTCGTGTCAGAGATCAGCACAGTAAATCTCACAGAGGAAGCGCTGCCGCTCCTGCTCAGACCGCGCCCGGCCGTTCGCTTCGAGCAGGGGGCGTGAAATAGCTGCTCTCCCTGCCCCAAGGCCGACTGTCCTCTGTGTCCTCGCAGCTGCCCCGGCACGGAGGGCTTTTATTTTGATAGGTGCGGCCATGTTGTGTTTCAGAACACGAGTCCCCTCACCTCCCCCTGGCTGCTTCTGTTCTGCAAAGCCCTGAAGCTCCAACGTGTGGCATGATGTTTTGACATTTTATGGTATTTTTGCCTAATTACTGGTGGTTTCTCCCTGGCTTTTTTCAGCGATCACCCATGCTCATTAAGCAGCCCTGACAAAATGTTAAGCTGTATGTACGTTGAAAACCCTACTCTCTCTACCAGCAACCATTTTACCAGCCACGTTAGCTTTGGTAGCGAGGTAGCTGCCTCTTTTATACGATCATATCCTGCTCCTTAGGGGACCTGCCTACACCTGAGACTAAACTAGCGATTAGCAACACGGCTCTGTTTGCACGCAGGTTTGGCAAGACGGTCTGAACATGTGTGGGAAACCGGCCGTGACGATATCAAAGCAGGGAATCCCATTACCTAGTCAGGCTCTGTCTGTCTGCGTCTGTGCAGCGGCGGGTTGAGGTGTCTGTTCAGTCTCCCGGCGCTGTATGATGGGGTTATTGCAGGTGCCAAACCCACGCTCGTCTCATTGGGCGCTACAGTTCTGCGGTATCGGTGAGTCTGCGCGTGTCTCCCCCTCGCCGGGTGAAGTTCACTTTCCGTTTTGCTGATGGGAGTAATTCACACCCGTCATTACGTTCCGAGCCGGTGCCCTGGAGCTGACTGACGTGTGCGGAGGTGACTGCGCCTGAAGGTGGGCGTGTACACGGAGAGCCCGGACCACCGGTGAGCTGACTCTGTGGAAGCACGTCGGCCCGTTCCCTCAGCTGAGCTTCACCTCACCCGAGTCATCGGGCGCCATTAGCACGGCTGTGCGAGTTAATATGAATCGGTTCATGAATTACCTACGAACGTTTGGCCTTTAGGTTACCCACTCCAAATTCACTTTAATAATTGAATTTTGATACCCTTTCTCTACTGTAATCCACTTTAAATCTGTAAATCCATCTCAGTTTTACAAGGGGAAAAAGTCACACACCCCCCTCGTTTTAATGTAAAATAAAACACTCAGATATCAGCCGTCTTTGCTTTTCCAACTCATGTACCCTGGCACAAATCAACTCGTTTGTCTAGTGTTTGCGTGGTTTTTTAAAAAAAAATCGGTCATAGTGCCAACATCACAAATTCAGGAGCCAAAAAGAGCTTTTCTTTAGAACTAAGTATTTAGGAAGAAGACAAGATTGTACTGGACTGAAAGAACCTCCCTCCCCCAGGTTTACAAACTGCAGTCAGTATTGAGAGGTTTCCTCAAGGGAGTGCAGAGCTAAACTTGATCCAGCCGGTCTATTTGTCTGAATGCCCCAGAGATCTGCTCACTTCCTGTTGTGTAACATTGCCTTTTCCACGTTCGGGCTCAACCGTGGAGCTCTGGAGCGGCGAGGTCTGCTCAGGGGAGAGAAAAACAACATTCTGCCTCCATGCTGCACATTCCTCCGGTGTTTTTACACGCTGCTGTCCAGCATTCACGCCTGCGTCTTTCAGAAACTTCCACCAAAGCCTAATGCCCCCCTCCCACGCCTCACCTAAAATTAGGATTCAATGGAGCCGTTATCTATGGAGCCTGCCTTGTAACATTCTGCTGTTCCTCTCATTTTTAAATTGCATTTTCCAAAGGCAGACTTCAGCTGTTAATCTGGGAAACACTGTAATAATTAAAGCAATAGACAAAATGGGGTGTAAAGCCTTCGAGATGCAAAAAAAACCTGTCAGCTTGATTTAGCGCAGTGGCACACAGTGAGGGTTTACAGTGGGCTCTCCGACGCGAGGCTCCTCTCTGACACTGAGATACCATCTTGAAGGGGCTCAGAGCAGGATCCATTGAAACCAGGTGTTTCCCACTCCGGCCTGGCTGTGAAGCACCACTGCGGTGCTGGCAGCCTCTGCTGCAGAAAGAGGAAACGGATCTTTATGGAGATTAGACACTTGTGTAGCAGAACTCCACCCCCCTCCTGTCATCCATCACTCTCCCTCCCCTCCATCCCTCTCCCTCTCTCTCGGTCTCTCTTTTCCCTGTTCATCAACGCTGAGCACCACACACACACACACACACACACACACACACACACACACACACACACACACTCGGCCCCCACTCTCCTCTCCCTGCCACCCACACAGAGCGCAGTGGACACGTACTCCTATCCCTTCCAAGTCCTTCACCCCCCACACCACACACACACACAGGAACACATACTGTGTGTGGCACTGCATACTTTCTTTCCTATTCACCATACTCATCAAGTTCAACTGCCCCTCTGTCTCCAAACTCTTTCTCTTTCTCTCTCTCACACACACACAATGTACAATCCCCCTTTACATACATATTATGTACAATACCCTGCTCTCTCTCTGACACACACACACACACACACATATCATGTACAATACCCTGTTCTCTGACACACACACAGAATGCCCAGTTCCCTGCTCTCTCTGACACACACACACACACAGTGTAGAGTCCCCCGCTCTCTCTCTCTCACTCACACACAGTGTAGAGTCCCCCGCTCTCTCTCTCTCTCACACACACACACACACACACACACAGACTGCCCAGTCCCCGCTCTCTCTCTCTCACACACACACACACACACACACGTGCGCGCGTACGCAGAGTGCTGACTGTAACGGGTCTCTGCGCTCGGCGCGGTGTGGGCAGTGCCTGCTCTTGGCACAGGCCTCATGTCTAACATACGGCCTGCGTCCACAGCCCCTCTGCCACCTGCTGCACCCGAAACCGCCCCCCCAACCCCCGCCCCCCGAGCACCCCGCTCCCGGCCTCCTGGCTAACACACAGAGACCGATTCAGCCAGGAGGGCACTCGGCTGCCACACCTCAACAACCATCACACACGCACACACAGGTACACCAGCTCCGGTCACATGGACTATCATTCCATGGAAAATTGCTACCTTATCTCCACGTCAGCCAGTTGGACGGCGATCCGCGCTGTTTGTCCAACACGTGGCTGAATGAAAACACTCTGGAAACGCGTCTCACACACCGAGTGCGTTCTGCGTGAAGTGCGTTCTGCCTGGGTGAGGAGGTGGGATCGCTGCATTTACACACCTCTTTACGCAACCAACACACCCTCCACTTGTCTCTTTTTTTAGTTTTCGTCACATTCGTGGGATTTTCGGATCCTGAGCTAAAGCTGCATGCATTCGCAGCCCTGTCGGTGGTGGCAGTGGTGCACAGTTACGGACACGAGGACCTGTCCTCTGACACAGTGAAACACGAGGCAGCTCTTTTAAAGTTAGCGACCCCGCGGCGTGTTAGGAGCTAAGGAGAAGCCTACTGTAAAGTAAACCTCCAGAACCGGCCCATCCGCAGGAGGGACGGCCCCCGCGCTGTCGCCCGTTTGCACTGAGTGTTTTGACAGCTTTGAGCGTTTGAGCCTGGAGGCAGCAGAAGGCTGGCTCTCTGTGTGTGAGGAGGAGGACGAGCCGAGACCCCGCATGACGGCCGTCGCAGCCGTGGAGCTGACAGCCTGGGCTCCCCAGCCAAACGCCGGCCTCTCTCTGCGTCTCCGAGCAGGGTCACGTGACCCCCATCAAAGAGACTCTTCGGCGCTTGAAAAAAGCAACACAACTACCGTACGAACTCGGAAACCTAGACGCCACCCAGCAATGCCGTTTCCTTCGTTTTTACGATGAAAATGACAAAAAAAAGTCATCAAAGGCACACGTAACGTGCCACATGACCTCAAAGGACCGTTTACCAGCTGCCATATTTTTTCCCCCTTTCAGAAGCGTTAACAGACAACATAATCGATATGAAGCTGTCAGTGGAGGGGTTCGTAGAGCCTGCCGAGTCCGACACATGATCCAGCTGTTCCTGCATGCGGCAGCTCCGCCCACAGAGAAACACTTTGAGCTGAATCACTGCAGTTTCACTGCCCAGCTTCTCATTCTCAGTAATCAGCCTCATGTGGACCGTGGCTTTACAAACACTTTTCTGGACTACAATAACTATTAAACACAATTAAATAAAGACTGTTTAAGATTTCAAATACGGCACTGTATGTAAATACATATACCTAGACCATGAGGATAAACAGCAGTCAATGAAAGAGAGCAAGTAACAGGAGGAGAACATATTTCCAGACTCATACAATCTCTGATATTTGTAAAGATAGACGTGGTCCCGTGTTTTTTGTTGGGGTCCCACATGTGATGTTTAGGGCCAAATAAACACCATGTACCATGCGAGAGGATCTCAGCTCAGCGCTGAGAGCTGCAAGCACGTGTCTCACAATGTATAAAAATAATTTCCTCACAATAACACCATGCCTTTGCTGAAACATTACTGAGTGAGCAATTTTAACCCGTTTTTTTTCTGCTTAGGCCCTCAGCTTGTCAGTATCAACAGAATATGCAAGCATGCAGTTGCTGCATCACAGAAAAAAAATAGCTCGGTTACTTTCCGACAGAGAGAGGGTGTTGTTCACAGAACACTTCCACAGGGACCATGAAGTATGCTAAATTTGTTTGCAGAATTGTACAGCCTTAAAAAAAGAGCAGCCTCTGGCTATCATCTTTCCTTGGTTTAGGGTGAATCCATGTCATGCATTACTGCATCTTTACAGTGGGCTGCAAGCTGCAGAACCTTTTAGGATCTTTTTTAGAATCTTTCAGGGCTCCGGCAATAATTCTGTTGGGGGCTCTGGTGGTCCATTTGTTCAAACTGCACCAACTGCCACATATATACTGACTTTATCCAGGCAGCATTTATTTTTGAAAATAGGGATTTGTTTTCAGGATAAAGGTAACAAATAATTCCAGAAGATCACTGACTAACTGAACGCTGGGACTTCCCTGTGTCAATTTTTTTTAACAATGTAGACCTGACTTCAATGAAACGCTTAAGGGTTATCACAATCCCTATTAATGAAAGAGTGAATATCTGGGGAGCGGGCACTGGGAGCAGGCCTCAGTAATGATGTACAATAAGGAGACTGTGTTTGCTTGTCTTTCTGTTTGAGGCAGGATTTTAACACCACTGACTCAAAGTCAAACAGTGACTCACAAATTCCTTGGCATTTTCCACGGATCTGCAGCAGACATTAAGGAGAAACACCTTTTCCCCTCCATAGCTCAGGAATGGAAGTTTAATTTAACATGATTTCTTCTTTTTTTTCTTCTTTTTAATCCTGGTTTCATTTAACAGCTTTTGTGTTTGCCAGATTCTTGGTTGTGACTGCAATTAAAGCACAAAGAATGACTCCAAAAGACCTGAACATTTGTGAAGGAAAAGATCTTTCAGCCCTTCTAAGCCCCTCCCCAAAACTTCAAAGGATTCTACTGTAACTCAGTGACACCTTTAAACTGTGGGAGCTGTGAAAAGACCAAACAGGAGACTAGCACACTGCTGCTAATATCCCAACTGCTATTTAAAAGCCCTATACCCCTTACGTGAACTGTAAAATGCTGATATTTTACTGTAGAAAGGAAATGCGGTCTAAAATTTCCCATTAATGTCAAGAGTTGTGCAGCATATGGAGCAGTTGCACTTTACTCAGCTGTAACTGCCTAGAACAGCTTGACTCAAGAGTAAAACAATTGCGTAACATTTCCAAAATCTTTCAGGAGAATAATGGAAAAAATTCACTCTAAAATATTTAATATACTTGTCAGCCTTGAGATTGAAATTTTTGTATCGGAGAGCTTTAAAAATAGTTTAAAAAAATGGCAACATGTATTTATTGGAGGGCCATGTCATTTTCTTCATGTATTCCATTTAAAAATATTTGAAAACCACCATTTTGTCATTTCTACAATGTTTTTTCTGTGGACCATCCTTGGCTCTATGCACTTCCTGTTGTGTGAATTGTAGACAGGACAAATTGCAATATAACTAGTGCATATCTCAAACCCCCAAATGGACACTTAAATATTTTTTTTTTTTAAAAAAGGAAAATTCCTCTCTTTCCCTGTTGAGATGAAACACCCACCCCCCTTTTTTATTTCTCCGCCCCACTGGATGGAAGAGGGGGGAAAGAAAAGCTTAAATGCTTTGAATGATGGTGAGGAATGTTAAAAAGTGTCTGTGTGTGTGTGTGGTTGGGGGGGTTGCTAGTGGGTATGAGAGGGAAAAGTCCCGAGGAACCCCCCCCAGTCTCACAGATCTGGTATGCGTGACTGAGCAAGGAGAAGAATCTCAACCTGGCTTCTTAACTTCAGCCAACAATGGCAACTGCTTACACTCGGGCTTTTTAAACGCTGAAAGCGCTTCTTTCAGGCCGGGCTAGAACTGCCGTGTTTCGCGCACTGCGTTCTAACGAGGACGGTTAATATGAAGACGCACAAAAAATGGTGTCACGTCGAGACCTGTGAAATTCAAATCTGACGTTTTTATGCGCTTTCATAAACGGAGAAGTCGTGTAGATCGTATTTCACCAGGGCGACAAAATATGTCAGTTTGATAATCTGTGGCATCCTAAAGACCAGCACTACCGGGAGCTTTCGTTTCCAACGCATGGTAAATAATGTAACATGCCTTCGAGATAACCACGCATCCACACCATCATTTCATCAGCGTCCACACCTCCAAGAGCCGATTTCTAAATATTAGGCCTATGTACACGCATGGCACAATGCACTGAAACGCAACTTCAGGTTCCTGCATACCACCACCAAAGTCAGTCTTTTTTAAAAGAAATACGTACGTTTTACAGCCTACGTTTCTTAGGGTAATTTTAGAACAAAACCATATAGCGAGTCGCCCGGTCCGTTTTCCACAAAAAAGCCAAACAATAGGATTCAAACAAAATAACAGAAACATTTTTTTTCCAAAAACATACTTCATATTCCCCGTCTTTATTATATAAATATCAACTTTAATGTTTACTGTAAGAATATAAAACAATTTAATTTGAATTTTCTTTCTTTTTTTACAAATACACACACAGTACATTTCAACACAGTAGCTTGTCAGCAGGACTCGGTAGATGTTGCAGGTCGATACATCATGTTACACAGGCCTGACACGCATTCGCTTGTTACCCATGGAAAGAAAAAAAAAAATCAATCTTTTTTCGCATCCTCCATTACTTTAATTTTAGATTTTACAAAGGAACGTAGGCCTAGATGTTTCACAATAGGTTTGCTTACTGAAAGGAGGAAGCATATCAGAATGTTCGATATAGTGGAATTAATCGTGGACGAGAAACTGATTTGTGAAAAGGGTATTTGTTTAAAGAAATCACTTCAATTTGAAGTACGACTCTCTGAATTACAGCTATTAATTTTAAAAATCTGCTTACATAAGCATGAATACATCAGCTGAAAGGACCCCTCACTCAAAGCTTGAAACCGGGGCGTCTAGGCCCGTAAGTTGTGCTAAACAAAACAAAAAACCAAAGGCTTTTGTATTTTAAAATCTTGTATTTTGTCCGTCTTTGCATAAACTTTGTTCAATCTGATCTGAGCACTCTGGGTTTGGAAACACTTGCGTCTCTATTACTGTTAAGAATCAGAAAGAAAATTAACAAAGATAGTTAAAAATCCATTCTTTTTGTAATTCTCAATAGAAAGACGCGGTGGGGAAGGGGGATCAATTCCTAGGCACAATTTGACTCTATTCCTTTTTTCTTTTAAAGAATACAGGATTTGTAATGAATGAACGAGGTAGCCAAGATGTTTTAGACGTTATGATAGGCAGTAGGACGTAAACATAAAATTGCGACTTATAAAAGAAATTTAAAAGTTTGAGACGATGTCTCACGCGGGACGGAATAGTGTTGAAATTGGATATTGAATAATAACTGATTATGATGTTTAACGGAATTTAAGTCACAGTTTTATTGTTCATTACATTAAAAAATATTTAACTATGAAGTTCAGCAAACAGTTTTTTTTAAATAATGAAAATTCCCCCGCCCACTCACCCTTCCCCCTTTCCTCCCTCCATCTCCCTCTAAAATCTCGCAAGTTTCACCTCACTTTTTCACTTTCGGTCATCTGCCACAGTCCCAGGTTTAAAACCTTAAGGCAAGGGAGCTGCGTTATCCTCTCCAGTCCCCTTTTAGTGATTTTTGTACATCCATAAAGATCGATTCCAGTCAACTGTGTCAAGTGGTCCGCGATGAGCTCGAGTCCTTTGTCTGTAATCCGCACGCACTGGCCGATGTTCAGGGTCCTCAGCTCGTGCATTTGGCGCACCATCCTGTTGATGCCATCGTCGCTAATGTGGCACGAGCACAGGGACAGCGACTTCAGCTGGTACAGACCCTGGGCGATGTACGCCAGGCTTTGGTCACCGATCTTGTCGCAGAACGACACGTCCAGTCCCGACAGCCTCAGAGTGCCCATGGCGAGATGCATGATGCCCGTGTCGCTGATGTTGTCACAAGACCGAAGGTTAAGGCTCCAGAGACTGGTCATGTGGGACAAGTGAATCATGCCGGCGTCCGAGATCCCCCCGCAGAAACTTAGGTTGAGAACTTTGAGCTTCGTCAGGCCCTTCGAGATGTGTTTGAGCGACAGGTCTGTCAACTTCTGACAGTCCTGTAAGGTCAGATACTCCAGATTGAGGCAGCCCTCGGCCGCGCTCCGGGTCATGCCGGCCAAGTGCCCGATGCCAACGTCCGACACATGCCGGCAGCTGCGGAGGTTGAGGCTCTTGAGCCTGTGCAGACCCCACGCGATGAGCAGCAGACCGGTGTTGGTGATGTTGCTGCAGCCGCCAAGTTCCAGCACCTCCAAGTTTTTCAGGTACTGGGCGATTCTACCCAGGCTGGAGTCCGTGATCTGCTTGCAGAGACTGAGGTTCAGCACGCGCAGGGACGGGATCTCCTGCACGAAAGCGTGCCCCAGGCCGTTATCGGTTAAGTTGTAGCAGCCACTTAGGTTCAAACTCTCGATATTTGGCATACCCTGAATAACGTAGCTGAGACTGCGCCGAAGGCTGAGGATCTGCACCCGTCGGATTCCCCGGGCCTGCAGGCTGGGGAACAGCGACGGGTTGGCCCTCCTCAAATGTAACTTGGCTTCCACCCCCCTCCAGACCGACTTGTGGTAAGACGCGTCCCTCCAAGCCGTGCACACTTGAGCGACCCTGCCTTTGTCCCTCACATCCAAGTAACTGAAAATCATGGCTAAAATTTCCGGGAAGAGGCACGAAATGTGCGTCTCCATTTTACACGCGCATAAAAAAATATTGCGGTTAACGCAACCGTTGTTTTTCTTTCAAGTCTCGTCTTTTACCCCGGTAAAAATATCCTTTTGCAACCTTTTCCGTTTATCTTTTCATATATATTTGAGCAAATCGATCAACTCCACGACCCACGTGATCCGTCTGGGTTGCGCAGTAGGATTCAAATGCAAAAAGCCAAAAAAGCTAGTTCCATTACAAACCTGAACCAAAGGGGGGGAAACGCAAGCTAGGCGCTCAGACAGAACAACCCATTTTGTCTTGAGAAAGCCTTTCTCGTCCACTCCGAGGATCCAGACGGTCGTGCATTTTCAAAAACAAAAAGATCTTAAAAATAGCAGTAAAAGTAGGAGGTAAAAATCCGGGCCGGTGAAAGCGTCGCTTCGTAACGCGGCGGTGGAAAGAGACGGCTTTCGCGTTGCCTTTGCGCTCCGCTCGCACGCATTGCCAGGCTGAGGGGCTTCCTGCTGCCTTTGTCTGATCTTTTCAAACTGACTTGGCAGGGCCGCCAGCACCGCGCTGCCGCGGGTGGAAACACGAACACGAAAACAGTTAAATTATCTTCTCGTGAAAAAATAAAGCGTGGTATTACAGCGTACTCCGGTTAATCGCCTTTAATGATGTTGTGTGGTGCCCACAATCGTTTTTAACAAAGCACATTTTAACCAAAATGACTTTGGTCAGTTTTCGCTCCCCTCTTTGTAAGGCGTTGTTGGTTTGGCCCAGCTCAGCTGGAACAGTAAGAATAGTTCCCCTGGAAACCAACTTCTTACAATTCAGTTCACTTTACCCTTAACCCCTTAATTGTCGAGGTAAATCCATTGCTTTTTGTTTTGCTGATTTATGTTACATTTAATGATAAATAGTTGTAGTTCAATGCTTTACCATCGCTAAACCGAAGATTTACGGTATTATAACCGAAGATTGCTACTATATATTTTTTAACATTCAGTGCAAGTGAAGCTTGCTCGCCAGTTGTGGGTTTCTCCTGTTTGCTTACCCAGGGTAGCTATTTACCGGGCAACATTTACACATGTAGAAACGTCTTAGTATTTTGAAGTAACTATACAATGAGGAAGGAGGAGCATAGGAATAACTGCAGATACAGGAGTTTAACTCTTAATGATTGTATTATTATTATTATTATTATTATTATTATTATTATTATTATTATTATTATTATCATCATTATTATTATTATTAACCCATTGACAAATTTCAAGAGTTAAATTTCAAGATTTCTTCACATAATACATAATGCATATTCCTTATTTATGCAAGGATATAGTTATCTAAGATATAAGCCAGCTTACATTTGACTGAAATTTTTACTTTCAAGCACACAAAACGAACTGTTACTGCAAGCAGCTCTGACTTTTTTACGGCCACTGTAGACGTGGCTGAAAATGTTGAGATTGAATATTGAAGGCCTGTCTCTAAAATGATGATCACTAATAATAATAATAATAACAAATAAATAAATGTAAAATGAATAAATGTAAATGTAAAACAGACAGGCTAGCAGGGTTGTTAGTCCACTTGTTAACTGTGTGCAGTTAGCCGGTAGGCTGCTTTGGCTAGTTTCTCTTTCTGTTTCAAATAAAGCAACGTTGTTGATTGAACAGAAAAGGCTTCTCACTCACTCTACCCCTTTGCCTCTGGAGAGGGAATTATGGGTAAAAATACTGATCCAAGTCAGAGACAAAGCAGCAGCCTAACTGTTCACAGGAAGGGAGTAAAAACAAATTCTGAATATATGTACACTATATCCACTGTTATAAATGACTGAAACTTTTTGTGTGTTTGAATTTTTTGCAGACGTAGTTATATTTTTTCAGTTTAATGAAAATAATTAATCATTTCATTAAAAAAATACATACCAGTGCATTGTTTTGCAGTTATATTTTGTCTCTTTCTGTCTGTCTGTTTGTCCATCCCTCAGTTGGTCTGTCTGCCTGCTTGTCTTCTGTATGTATCTACTGTGTCTGTCTGTCTATCCTCTGTTAAATTTCTGGCACACTGGAAGTTCTTCTTCAGACTGTCAAAAAGGGGAGATCTGAAAGCTGTCAGTTCAGTTAATGATAGAATTACACACACACACACACAAGCATCGGTCTGTTTCTCTGCCCCAACGCACTGTCTCGGAAACAAGTGCCCAGCATCAGAGATTTTCTCTGCTAAGGATGAATCCTCTCGCACAGAGAATGCTGTTATTCCAGGGCCCTACCCTACATGCAGCAGGCAGGGCACTGGCAATTGTTAGTTGATATGACAGGAGAGCGTTTGCAGAAATTGCTGGAGTGTGGCGGAACGGTGGAGGAGGAGAGAGAGGAGCGGCACAAACACATCAGTGTTTACAGGGAAAATGCAACCCAGCATAACTGACAGCACAAGCCCTTCTTCTCTCCCTCTTTCCCATCAAACAGCAGCAACAACAGCAGAGAAAATGAACACAGGTAAAAAGGATCCTACCCTCTCTTTCTTTCTGCTACATGGGAGTCAAAGAAGGCCCATCTGCCTTTGTTGTGTTCACATGTTATAGGGATACGCCTTTAATTTCTCTAATTGACCCCTCCCCACACACACACACACACACACTCACATACATGCCCGCACACATACACACTCACACACAAACACCCACACGCAGCCACACACA
Source organism: Megalops atlanticus (assembly GCA_019176425.1). Classification (NCBI taxonomy): domain Eukaryota; kingdom Metazoa; phylum Chordata; class Actinopteri; order Elopiformes; family Megalopidae; genus Megalops; species Megalops atlanticus. The sequence goes on along the minus strand of CM032897.1, from coordinate 2,106,357 downwards.
TCCAGCACACATACACATTCACACACACACACACACCCACACACACACACACACGCAGCAGTGAGATCAGCCGTGTGTTGTCAGATGGGCGCCGGCCGCCTGGCTGTGCAGTCAGTCCTGACACCCGGCGCGTGAGGGGCTGTGTGCTCTGTGACAGCCAGGGCCCTCGATCCGTCCTGCCTGACAGTAGCTCCACTCACTGCTGCTCCTGCTTACAGCAGCTCCACTCACTGCTGCTCCTGCTTACAGTAGCTCCACTCACTCCTGCTCCTGCTTGCAGCAGCCCTGCTGCTCCTGCTCCTGCTCCTGCTTACAGCAGCCCTGCTGCTCCTGTGGGCCAGTCCACTCCACAAAATAATGAGAGGGAGAGGGAGGGAGAGAGTGAGAGAGAGGGACGGAGACAGAGAGAGAGGGAGGGAGAGAGAGAGGGAGGGGGATAGAGAGAGGGAGAGAGGCAGAGAGTGAGGGAGAGAGAGAGGGAGAGAGAGGGACGGAGACAGAGAGAGGGAGGGAGAGAGAGTGAGGGAGAGAGAGAGGGAGAGAGGCAGAGAGTGAGGGAGAGAGAGAGGGAGAGAGAGACAGAGAGGGGGAGAGAGAGAACTGGAAAGACAAGTGCTACATGCAAATTCAGAGGCGCTGAAAAAAGCCAGCTGAAACGTCTGTCATGTGATGCGATGTGCTGATTCAGGAGAGGGTGATAATTGGATAATTGGTGTGTGGTGCTGTTGGTAACTGTGCTCCAGGGTTCGGTTACCTTGGAGATCTGCGTGTGTGTCAGCATGCTGCATAAGATGGACACATCTGCTTTAGACAGATTTAATGATGAACTGCAGGGTTTTTTTAAGGCTGTAGTGCTGTCTCTCTTTTGATTTTTACTTCTAAAAAATTGTAGGAGATTGAGGATGTGGAAGTCCGCATAAAGCCATGCGTTAACGTGCATGATTTCTCTGTATGGTCAGATGACACACTTTGGACTGAGTACCAGAGTGACCCACTTCAAATCCTCATCTGTTCAGATGTAGAACTGCACTGTCTGCATAAGGCCCTGTGAGGGAATTCCCAGGATGCAGCTCATATGCAGATTAAAATGCCACTGTGATGTAATACGTGCTATGCGTATATAGCATGCTGCAAGACAGCAGGGATGTTCAGTGTGTGCGTTGTGATGTAATAACTACCATGTACATGGAACATTCTGCAGGAAAGCAGGGATGTTCAGTGTGTGCACTGTGATGTAATAAGTGTTACATGCGTGGAACACGCTGTGGAACAGTTGAATGTTTACTGTGTTGTTCTTTCACTCTACAACACACTTGAAATTACGCACCGGAGTTGGTTCAGGAAAACTGAAACGTCCCACAATCCTTTTCACATGCGCACGTATGGTTCTCAGGCTGAATGATGCCGCAGGCTTTCAGAGGTCTGGTCTGGATGCCTGTGTTGTAATGGGTGTGTGTCGGGTGGATTGTAGGCAGTGTTCCCAGCTCAGGTGCTGCAGAGGCCTGGAGCGGGGCATGAGGGAAAGTGCACAGAATCCAGATGAATAGAAATACATGTGTTTAGATCAGTTGATCCAGATGCACCGGTAGCCCCAGGGAGAGTAGCCACACAAAGCCCCGCCAGGAGAGGCCCTGTGAGGGGAGACACAATACCAGCCTCTGCAGAGTGTCATCCACGAGAGCACCTCCATTTAACACATATATTATGTATACACACTCTCTCTCTATCTCTCTCTCTCTCTAATATATATGTGTGTGTATATATATATATGTATACACGTGTGTGTGTGTGTGTATATATATATACACATGTATACACTGCATGGTGTATTTGTATATTTATATATATGTATATTTCATAGAGGTATGAGCGCTTGTTGCAGCGTGAGGAGGTGTGTTCCTGCGCAGGCAGAGCGAGCTGCAGCACGCCTGGTTGTGGGGAAGTGAGCGGCAGGAACGCTTTGAAATGCAGGCTGCAGACAGGGGGAAGAGTCAAGGGCGAGCAGCCCGTAAAAGCAGCAGCTGTGCCGCCCACTCCCTGCCCTCCCACCGCCACGGTTACGCCCGAGACCGGCTCCGGCCTGCAGCGTCTGCTGGCTCCCTGCCGCGCTCCCCCTGCCTCTCTGCCTGCCCCTCTGCCTACCTTGCTCCCTGTTTACCTCATTCCCTGCCTCCCTCCCTACCTCACTACCTCCCTGCCTGTTTCCCTCCCTGTCTCCCTCCCGGCCTGGCTCCCTGCCTTGCTCCTTGTCGGGGCTGTGCCGCTCTCTGTGCTCCACAGAGGAAGCCACCAGCCAGCGTGCAGGAGCCCTGGCCCAGATAACTCAGCCTGCTCTGTGACAGCGAGCACGCGCGGAGAGCTCTCTGTCAGCTATGTTCTCATTTAGTATGCCTCTTCTGTTTTTTCACCGGTCATTGGCTCAAAGCCCTGCCATTATGAGCATTCATTCCACTCTTTTCCTTTAGTGTGTGTGTGTGTGTGTGTGTGTGTGTGTGTGTGTGTGTGTGTGTGTGTGTGTGGTGTGTGTGCGTGTGTGTGTGTGTGTGTGTGTGTGTGTGTGCGCGTGCACATTTGTGCGTGTGTGTGCGTGTTTGAACGTGTGCGTGTGCTGCATGTGTGAGCATGCGTGTGTGAGCATGTGTGTATATGTTCACTCGTGTTTGTGTGTCTGTAAGTCTGACTAATTCTGTTTGACATTAATGCTCAGCTCCGGTCCTTGAGGGTGCAGGGTTTTGTGTACTGACTTCATGACTGTAGCGGGGCTGATGAGCTTATGACAAACTCCTATTTATTTAATAATCATCCTCCTCCGCGTCTCAGCGCAGTTAATGAGGAACAGCGCAGTGCTGGTGATCTGCTCTCACTCTTCCCTGTTTGGAGCTCAAATCTGCCCTCTGATCCTGCATCCCCACAGTGGGGTCAGGGTGCATCACCGGTCTCTAAAAATTAACTGCCACCATAGTGTCTGAGCATTTGTGTATATATGTGTGTGTGTGTGTGTGAGAGAGAGAGAGAGAGAGTGTGTGTGTGTGTATATATGTGTGTGAGTGTTTGTGTATATGTATATGTGTGCATGAGTGTTTGTGTATATATGTGCGTATGTGAGAGTGTTTGCAATTATATGTCTGTGTGTGTGTTTGGGTATGTATGTGTTGCGTGCACGCATGCTGGTTTATTTTTGGTTGGAGTAGCTCTGGAGCTGTCAGGAAATATCTTCTTTAAGTGTCGTGATTCTTCGCCAGAGAAAAAAGCAGGTCTGCAGCTTCTGCTGCTGGGACCGTGAACCGCACACTGCTGGCGACGGTGCTCTGAACATCTATACAGCTCTCAATCAGAGTAATGAAAATGTAAATAATTGATACATTCTTGCTGGAACACATTGTTTTCATTTGAATTAAACATTACAAGTAGGCATATTGTCTGGAAAAATGACTAAACATAAATAGCAGGATATGCAAACAAGTGTGAAATTAAAGAGTGTGGAGGCCTTTTATGTTTCTATTAGAGCTGTTCTGTAATGATCTCCCTGCACATTGGTGTGAGGCGGCTCTCTCCCCTTCCAGCCTTTCTTCAGAAAGTTAGCTGTGTCTCCGATACAGGTCAGGTTAATCAATCCAGAGAGGCGAGCTGAAGCTTTGCGATACAGGTCAGGTTAATCAATCCAGGGAGGAGAGCTGAAGCTTTGCAGGAAGTGTTAATCAGGCCAGGCCAACAGAGATTCATCCAGGAGCTCCCAACCCCTCCCCTCACCACTGAGAGCACTCTGAGGGGGTGTGTGTGTGTGTGTGTGTGTGGGGGTGTGTGCCTGTGTGAGCACTCTGAGGGTGTGTGTGTGTGGGGGAGGTGTGTGTGTGTGGGGGGAGGTGTGTGTGGGGTGTGTGTGTGTGTGTGCCTGTGTGTGTGCGTGGGTGCGTGTGTGTGTGTGGGGGCGCGTGTGCCTGTGTGAGGGTGTGTGTGTGCGCGTGTGTGTGTGTGCGCGCGCGTGTGTGCGTGTGTGTGTGTGGGGGGGGGGAGGTGTGTGTGTGTGGGTGGTGTGTGCCTGTGTGAGTGTGTGTGTGTGTGTGTGTGTGTGTGTGTGTGTGTGTGTGTGTGTGTGTGTGTGCGTGCGGTGTGTGTGTGTGTGTGTCTGTGTGTATTATCTTGCATGCTCAGACGCAGTCTTGGATCCATCTTTTCCCATGTTTTCCGTCTCTCATTGAGGGGTTGGCCTTTGATGTTCCCCTCGCTGATGTGGTCTTGGACGCAGGGCCTTGCAGTGGTCTCTGGGTGACTTTTGTGCTGTGCCCCCCAACCCCCACCCCCGGGATGGTGGGGAGGCAGTGGGGGGGGGGGGGCTGGGGGTGTAATCTGGGGGTGTGGAGCAGCTGAGACGGAGGCTGGGGCTCAGGGCAGGGCAGGGGACTGATGGGCAGCCAGCAGAGAGGGTGCCAGGGGCGGATTGGGCAGTGTGCCCAGCCCTGCTGCCTGCTCCACTGGCTGCCCGCGAGAGAGACATGCCCCTCCTGCTCTCTGATGGGAGGGGAGCTCTTGGAGGGAAAATAAAGGCTAGTTTCAGAAACACAGTCGGTCTCTGTTACCACTGGACTGATCCGATCACGTTGACCTATACCTCCGGAGAAGATACACAGGCATAGGTGCTATTTGCAGATAAATCACCTTTAGTATGTGTTTGTGTTTTAATGTGTTTGTGCGTGTTTGTGTGTGTATGTGTATGTGAGTGAGTGCATGTGAATATGTGTGTGTGGTGTGTGTCTTAGGTGTGTGTGTATGAAGAGTGTGTGTGTGTGTGTGTGTGTGAGAGAGAGAGAGAGAGAATATGTGAGGTATGTGTGTGTTTGTGTGTGTAAAGCGTTTGTGAGAGAGAGTGTGTGAAGTGTGTGTGTATTTGTGTGTGTGAGAGAGAGAGAGTGTGTGCGGTGTATGTCTTAGTTGTGTGTATGTGTGTGTGTGTGTGCGTGTGAGAGAGAGAGAAAGGGAGAGCTCTTGGGTTGCCCTGTGCAGGTACAGTAGCCCAAACAGAGCTCTCCTGCAGGGCCCCAGTCTCTTCAGCTTCTCAAACTGTGTCACATTACACCCAGAGCCCCCCTGGGAGAGCTCCCAATTAACACAGCCCAGTTTGTGCCTGTGCACCCCTGGGGACTCTCCCTGCTTCAGAGCCACGTATGGAGGCTGAGTGGGTCGAGGACTTGGTGCTCTGTGCCTCAAAAATCTGGTGCAGAGCTTTGTCCCAACGTGAGTCCAAACCATTAGCTCCTTCACAGATGTGCATTTGCTGCAGGATAAAGTAGCTGTGGTCTCCAAACTTTGGAGGGCGTCTTTTCCTGCATGACACTGTACCAGCCGGCATTAGACTATTTACAGAGTACAAATAGAGTCAAGAGGGAATGAAATGCATTTGCAGTACGTCACCGCGTCGGGGAAATGACTGATACGGAGCCAGTTTGCCTGTTTATGATTTCCTGTTCAGCCAGTGAGAAAAGCATATGGGCCTGGAGAAGAGGTGCCACTAGCTCACTACTTCACAGCTAACTCTGCCTGACTGAGTCATCAGCTGCCAGTCTGCAAGAGGGAGCGGCAGAGGGAGAGGGGGGAGGAAGCAGGAAGGATAGGCTGGGAGAGTGAATGAGAGAGTAAGTCAGAGAGGAGGAGAGGAGAGGACAGGAGAGCAGGAGGAGAGGGACAGAGAGAGGGGGTCCAGGGGGCTGCAGAGGATGAGAGAGAACAGCCAGCGCGTGTCAGAGAAACCCGTGTCACGGAGAGAGAGAGAGCGGCGGAGGAATGATGGGGGCTGGGGAGTAGAGGAAGTGACAGAGGGAAAGAGAGAATGAAGGAGAGAGGGAGGGAGGGAGAGGGAGAGAGCTGTGTGCAGCCCACATGTCTTTGATTTGGGAGTCTGGCTGCTATCTGGGTTAGTCACAGGCAGCAGCCGGCACAGCCCTAGACTTAATGATATACAGCAGGCGGCTCGCTCAGACACCTCACCACAGAGATCTGTCAGAGCTGCCTTTCCATTGATCTCCCAGCACCGCTGCAATGCATCCTGGGACACACAGCTGGCCTGCCCCCACCCGGCCGCTTTCCCCCCGCGGAGGCAGGGCTCGGAGCGGGCGGGGCAGGGCGGGGCGGGTGAGCAGCGGACCCGTTAGCATTTTGGCTGTGAGGACGGTGAGCACACAGCCTGCTGCGGGGACTGCGTGTGGCTGTTAGCTGCTTTGTGCTTCGTTTTGTCCTGGGAGAGAACGAGGGGGAGCCATGTGACAGCTCTGTTTCTCCTAGTTCTTATTTAAGGTACAATGATATTGGCGCATGTGCAGAGACTTGAGGGGCAATCTCTTATTTCACTGCCCCATGCAGATCCACGCTGCCTCTGAGCCTTCCTCAGTCGCTCTGTGGGTCTCCAGCTCTCTGCTTGGAAGGTCTGGCCTTGTCTCTGAGTTTGTCAGAGATGCCTCCCTGTGTTTGAGCTTTTGTCTTTATTGCTTACCATCCTTGGGTGCAGTTTAATTTGATGCCTCTAGCTCATGGTGTCATATCTTGCCTGACATAGTTCAGGCTGGAGGAGGTAGGCCTTCCACATGGCTGGTGAGCAAGGCAAGGCTAGTTGTGTGAGAGCACCAAGACGTATTGTTCAATATATGTGTGGCGCAATTTCATTGCGAAGTACGATATACTCAACACAATAAGACTGGCTATATTCTGAGGCTAAGGTCAGAGGCACAGGCACTCCCCCCGTATTTCCTCACGGGAAAAGCCGTTCCCCAGCCATACGCTCTTTTTTAGATAAAAAGCCACCGCTTGGATCCCTCAAGTGTAGGTTCTAGAACCCTGTTTGTCAGTGGGGCCCAACATTCCCAGGCCAAGTGGGAAATAGGCACTGCACTGCACAGATTCCATACATATTTCCCATCCAGGCCTTCTCCCCGAGAAAAAAAGGATGCTGGCATATATAAATATGAAAGTGCAGTATAAATGTATGGAAAAGCAAGGGTACAATGTCCTTTTAAGGGCTTCTTTGAAAGGCATTGTTCAGATTTTGGCTCTCAGTAAGGGCAGAGGTACCTTAACTCTCTCCTGACCAGGCTGTTAATGAGGCACAGGTGACTGAATTAGGGCCACTTCCACTCTGAATTTTCAGCAGCATTAGGTAAAAATGTGAGGCAGGATCAGGTGGGTTTCATGGGTATATTTGTAAGTTCCTGCTACAGCCAACGGATATGCATTCTTTCCCCACATAATATCAGAGAAATTCAGAACCTGCCAGGTCACCATGCATTTTGATGGATGAACATGTTTTGGATATATTTCATATCATACAACATCAGTGACAAGTGATGACATCAGGGCTCCAAAGATAAAATTTACAATCAGATGTTAAAAATGAAGATAGTTCCTCCTATTTTTAATTTTTAAGTTTTATCAGGTCCGTTATTGAATGGCATCAGTATGCATTCACTGTCTGAGCAGTAAATGAGAGCACGAAGGACGAAGAAAGGGTACTAGAATAGCAGCGCATTTCAAAGACATTGCTGTCGGTTTCACAGTTATTGCATGTAACTCTAGAGAAAACCATCTCCACACTGGAGCGTTGTCGGATAATATTTGCTAAAGTGAGCCTCCTGGTGGTAAATAAATGCATGACAACTATTTAGTTGTGCATCCTCGATATGACGTATGTTTTTATTTAAGTATTTGACATTTAGGTGTGAGTCATAATATCTATATAGTGGGCACTGTAGCTCCTTATATTTTCAGTGCACACCGACGTTACCCAAAGCGGAGGCTCAGCTGAGCTGTGCTCATTTTTATCACTTCCCTGCGTAAGTGGCTGTTTTTCTGGCTACCATTTATGCATAAAGACACTTGCTAAATCAAAAAATTACCCATCGCCACGTCTTGACTCTTGATGTGCAATTCGGACATGGGTTTATGCTTTTTTATACCTTTGCCTTGTAATGTTATACTCTGTATACTGTTCTGAGGTTTCGTCTATGTTGCTTCAGCTATTGCAGCAATAATAATCACTTGGCATGGAGATATGACTCAGTTCGGAGCTTCTCTAATATTTCTATCGCAATGTAAGAGCATATGCGGCTTATGACGGAACTTGTTATTCATGGACGTCAGAAATTTTCGTTCCACAGAAAGTGCGTTTTTACACCGCGAGAGGGCAGTGCGTATCCTCTAACGGCAGAGACCCACGCAAACCCAATCAGGTTAAAGGGCACCTTAGACCGTTGTCTAAAAGTGATAAGTGGCCTATACAATTATTTTTCATATATATATATATATATATATATATATATATATATATATATATATATATATATATATATAACGGGTCTGTAAGTATTTGAAAATCACTTCTCATGGAGAGAATTGTCTGTGATGTACTATGTAGGAACCAACTTCAGTCCTTCTAACCACGTGGGCAAACAATACCCCGCGATTTATTTTCTTAAGGAATAATTCTATGCACGTTTTAATTGCATTCCTCTTTGAGGCAACATCTATTATTTTTTCCTCAACAAATGTTAACATCACGTAATTGACTCGGAGAACGACTGCTATGATTGCGTAATGTCTAATTTAAATTTAATGAAAAGTAAATGTATTCTATATTGTTGCCGGCTATAGGTTCCTGTGAATTTAAGTTAGAACAACTGTAAAAATAATTGAACAGTCGAGGTTTAACGGGAACAAACTTTTCGTGCACATAATGAGGTAGAGGATGGGTGTGTTTATGTTCAGCACAGTAGTGTACTGGCTCTGGTTCTACCCCAGTTACACGTGCGCAAACTGAAGAGTCTCCGGTACCGTACCGTCGGTATCAGTCATTATTATTTCAAGATAAGGGGCATTTGCTTTGGCGACGCCCGGCATCCCAATAGACTGTTACATTGCGCACAGAGCCCAACATACATTCTTCAAACACTTTGTCTGATTCTCACTGAATAAGATCCCACTAGCTAAAAAAGAAATGGCTTCCTTTGAGAAAAGTAGAAAACATATCACGGATTCCGCATTCTCTTGCATTTTTAGGCGTTTTAATTTATCCATAACACAATAAATAATGAATACCCGTATAATAAAAAATAAAGGCTGTCGACAAGTGGAAAATGTGAAGAGATTGGTGTTGGCGACGGCGTTGGCGTGAGAGGATGATCAGCGCTTTGAAGGGGGTGTGGATTGGGGGGGATGAAAGGGGGTCTCCAGCCGCCGCTTTATCATGCAGACACCGCTCGGAAATCCAGTGGCGTCTCGTGCTAATTAGTCAGCACGCGGACCTGCGCGCGGACCGCGCTGAAAAGAACGCAAAGCGGAGGAAATAGCCGCCTGCCCGCGCGACGTGTCATGATTGAAGCTGTAAAACAATTTTGACGTGGCGGGATGGGTTGAATCTGCTTCTGCATCCTCACACAGACTTTAAAATCATTTCGAGGGTGCATCAGTTAAAATGTTGCGGTACAGGGAAAGAGAGGGCTGCGTTGTTTTCTTTTGGTGTGAATAGCATAACTTGCAAAATGTTGCGCTATTCAATGCATGGTTAACCCGACCATGAACTTTTTTTTTACAAACTTTAAACCATACAAACTCAAGTTACGTTTCGTAATGCAAGACACGTAGGATTGTATTCACATAAATGTAAGTGATAAATCTGTTAGCGTTCCCATAAATAATTTTACCATCAGTTTTGAAAATCAAAATCATTTGACATCTTGATGGTTGTGATCACCAATTTTCGGAAAGTAGCACGGTGCCGTGAGGAAAATACGTTTAATTTATATTCACAATTCAGCTTGGATTTCATTCTTTTATCCTAAGATCAGTTCTCATTTGTGAGCAATGTCGTTGTATAGACGTTAAAATGCGTGAAGCTGTCGGCATTCTAGGCGTGTTCTTTCATCCTAGGTTTTAAATTAAGTGGTAGTGGAGCGTTTGGTCCTCGGCTTTCATTTTCATAACTAAAGGAGATTAGCGTTTTTGCAGAAGCTCTCGCATTTATTCAAACAAACCATTCTAGTTGGAGTAAAAAGGATTATACGCACATGAACTTGGAATACTGCATAGAAGACCGAAATTTTCCAAATCGTTAGTTCCATTGCGTACCCCCTCCCTCTCAGTCTCTCTTTCCCGTGTGTGTGTGTGTGTGTGTGTGTGTGTGTGTGTTGGGTGCTCCGTAGATTGATATTGGTATGGTGTAAAAGATAGAGGCTAACTATCTATGCTCGAATTGCATGAATTTACGCTTTTTCACGTTATGTTGACTGCAGGTCAGATCACCGATGACATTACGAGGAAAAGCAGCAGACCCAGTATATGTTAAGGCTGTGTTTTTTTATTTTTTGAAAATTGAAACAAAGATACACAATGACAATTACTTCATTATACAACTATTAAAGTGTGATGCATCGAACTATTCCCTCACCGGCTCCCCTGGGTCGCGCCTCGAGTGTGCCGTGTTGAGGACGGTGTTTATCGGATCACTGTCTGGACCCATTTGGTGTGTTCGAATGTTTTCCTAACACTCTGGTGGTCCCCTCGCTTTGCGCAATGACAGAGACGGTTCTTGTTCTTCACCATTGGCCCTCCCATTGCTCATTGTGTCCTCGGCAAGAGAGGGGGTGAGGGGGAGGGAGGGAGGGGAAGGAGAGGAGAGTTAAGAAAAGAGAGAGAGTTGGAGGATACCGGAGTGTAATTGACAAAGTGATCAGAGACAGAAGGAGGAAGGACGCCCGCAGGATTGTTGCGCTTTTTTGATCTCCTCCGTGCTGCACCACTCTTTCCTCGACCATGTCAGATTATTTTCCCATTTCACCATAGCGTCATAATTCTCTGGTTTATTTTTTTCTCTCATGTCCGAAGTTGTCCGCATTGATTAGTCGGATATTTTCTTTCTCAGCAGTGTAGGACGGCGTGTTCTCATTAAGCGCCTTGGAGGAAACAAGAGTTTACGCAGAGAGTGGCGCACGCATTAGGCACTTAAATTCGAGTTTAACACAAAACAAGTGAACAGTGGAAGAAGTTCAGCGGACGGACCGCGGCGCACCATAATCGCATGGACGGTGCTTTGCCAGTGTCATCTTGTTTCTAAACTTTTTTTTTTACCGACCATAAGTAGGATTACCATTTCATTTTTTGGCAGTATCAGAGCAGCACTTCCACATTCCCGTCTCTGATGCAAGGGGGCATGGATATCAGGATGAGCCACGGACAGTGCTGCAGCGCCGGGATTCACCTACTACTGGCCGTAGCTCTCATCGCCTGCAGTTCGCAGATGCTGGTGGATGCGAACTCCTGGTGGTAAGTCATCGCTTTAGCAGCGCACTGCACGCACTCGAATGAGTGGAATTCTTTATTTAATCCGCTATCTTTATCAGTAGTGCCGTAGCTCGGGCGCATGGGTGAGCCGCGTTGACAGATGCACTCCTACAGGTAGGACTCGGTGACGTATTGCAGCTGTAACTGACTCGCGGAATCCCATGCAACAGAACAGCGACCAAATGTGCGGCATTATCACAATATTTACCTTTCAGCTTCAGCACACAAATGGTCAGGGGTTTCAAAAACACTCGAGAGATGCGTTGGGTTAACATTGAATAAAATACACATAAAATAGCCTACACATTTATGTTGAGCAGAAAGAAGAAAAGTGTTCAAAAAGTTTTTTTTTTTCATTTCAGTTTGGTAAGTGGTTCGTTAATTATTACAACATGGGGTGCTTGCTCTCACATCCGTAAAAGCATATTCCACTTAACAACTATTTCACACTGAAGACTGAACGGGCCGATTTTTATGTTCTGATTGCTAATCACATACTAATGCATGCACCACAAAGCACCCCACTAGACTTTAGACATTACCCGACACCCCTCCAGAGTTATCGCAATTACCTACATTTTTGTTTATAAAATATACACTTAAAATATATAAGTTCATATTTCATAAAACCACAGGCGGATAATAGCTATCCACTGGATCAATTCGAATTACAAAAGGCAGGCTCCTGTTGAACACTATATACATGCACACATTTTTTGTCTGTCCACGTGTTGCAATAATGCCATGCGCCATGACTCTCAAATCCACTTTAGAGTAAAGGACGACCTAATTTCAGGGCTCTGTTTGTTTCATTTTGTAGGTCTTTAGCGATGAACCCCATTCAGAGGCCGGAGATGTACATCATCGGCGCCCAGCCTCTGTGCAGCCAGCTCAGCGGCCTCTCCCAGGGCCAGAGGAAGCTGTGTCAGCTGTACCAGGACCATATGGTCTACATCGGCGAGGGCGCCAAGACCGGCATCAAGGAGTGCCAGTACCAGTTCAAGCACAGGCGATGGAACTGCAGCACGGTGGACAACATGTCGGTGTTCGGGCGTGTAATGCAGATAGGTAAGAAAAGAGGAGTATCTATCTACTATCACAGTAGTTATGACATATAGGAAAGATTTTTTCCTTTTTTTTGCATGTAGTATTTGTTTCTTTTTTCGGCCTACACCCTACGTTTGAAAAATTCTGTTTTTGCTGCATTTGGATTGTCAAAATTCAGACGGTAATTTTGTGGGAAAGTGGTGCATGCTTGTTTCGACTCTGGTAAACCATCGCCAGACAGTCTGTCTCTCCTCCAAGAAAGACTCCTTCGCTCTCAGCAATTGGGTGTTAGTTCCGCTCGTCCGCGAAACAAGGTGTAAGGTGTCTTTAACTGTGCTGCGGATGGAGCGGGCGAAGCGGGCGATCCCCTCCTTCCTCCCTCTAAATAGCAAAGGAGTTATTTGCAGTCAATCGCGAGATTTATATTGAGGTGTTAGTCCCGCCATTGTCCGCAGCCTCTTTTGAAATGCAATTATACAATGACACGGAGTCGGGAGATCCGGGCTCCTATTTGAAGTCTCGGTCCAATGGCTAATAAAACGCCCCTGAAGGGTAGTCGCGCAGGCGGAATATGTATCCACTGTGGTTTTTATGAGCAAAAGATCTCGGCTAGATAATGCTTAGTGTGTGTTGTATAGATTTTTTAGGCGTTGACCATAAAAAATAAAAGTTCAATATTTAGTTCTCAGTGGCCGGGAATCACAGACGCCGTAGAGGCACAAGTCGTGCGCTCCGTTCAAGGCAGAACACGAGAGTTTTAATTTAATTTACTCCGGGCAATTAATAAATACCTGGTATCATGAAAACGTAGCCAAACATATGTGCTAACTGCACGGAAGATGCGTGCGATGTTTACCACGTTCAGTAAAAGCGATGTCACCCAAAGCGTGATGCCCAGGGGTTAAATACCTCAGGGCGGACTGGAATGCAACCGGAAATCGACCTATATGGAAAAGTGTTTATGATCTGTGCGATCTGCTGTCCATATGAGTTTAATCGGAAAAAAAGGCTGGGGACATATGTAAAGCAGATGGAAGGTGCTCACGGCGGTATGAACCCTAACGGTGTTTTTGGCAAAAAGATTTTTAAGGAATTACTGAACTCCTTTCTTTGGCCTACTTTGCTGTCTGTCACAGGTAAGAGTTCTGGGTTTCCCCTCTCATTCATGAGGAGTGAAAAACAGAGACTCGGCATCGCAGAATATGCATGTGAAAGCTGGTTTATTCCCTTCCCTGGCACCAGCCCTCCTCTCTAACCACCACCTTCATTGTTGCATCCTGTTTTCACACCTTTTTTCTCTCCACAATGCGGATCTGAGGTCGTGGGACATTGTGAGGGAGACATTGTGTTTGACTGGTTGGCTGTTGTATTGTGGGTTTTAAAGAGCACTGAAAAGCAACACTTTTTTCTGTCTTGTGTTTTCATTGCTGAAATTGATCTTAATTGAATATTAGCATGTGTAACAATGAAATATAAATATAAATGAACATTTATCAAAAAAGCCTCCACTGACTAAAAAATGTTCCACTTGTTTCAAAAGTTTCCAGACACCCTAACCCCAGCTGACTCATATTTTTGGGAAATAGTCTGTTTATGTGACTGAATATTTAATGGAGCTATTCACTAGCAGTGCAGGGATGAAAATACACTGAAGATGTATGTGCCCCCAGCTTAGAGACCATGCACTGTGTATTCAAAACTTCAGCCGAGTTATTGTTGTCATAAGTGGTTTTACTCTGAGAAACAAGGATGGTTACTCTTTACCTGTAAAATACTTTGTGGTCCAGGGAGGTGCTGTTGTATGGAAGTGCAGAGTTGAATAGTTTGTCAGCTCTTGTAGAAGGTTTAAGGTGCTCAACTCAAACTGCTTCAGTCAGGACCCAGCTCTGTGAGAGGAGACCATGTGAAAACAGTAACCAGCGTAGGTCACTCTGGAGTGTCTGCTTAGTAAATGTACATAACATTATTGTCTTTTAGCAGATGTTCTTATCCAGAGCAATTTACATAGGTTTTATGCAGCTGGATATTTACTGAGGCAATTGTGGGTTAAATACCTTGCCCAAGGGTACAGCAGCAGTGCCCCAGTGGGGAATTGAACCAGCAACCTTTCAGTTACCAGTGTTGCTCCTTACCACTATCCCACACCGCTGTAGCGTAACTGGGTCTGTCTGTGCCTCTCTCAGGGAGCCGGGAGACGGCGTTCACCTACGCCATCAGCGCGGCAGGCGTGGTGAACGCGGTGAGCCGGGCGTGCCGGGAGGGTGAGCTGTCGACCTGCGGGTGCAGCCGGGCGGCCCGCCCCAGCGACCTGCCCCGCGACTGGCTGTGGGGCGGCTGCGGCGACAACGTCAACTACGGCTACCGCTTCGCCCGCGAGTTCGTGGACGCCCGCGAGCGCGAGAAGAACTACCCGCGCGGCTCCGAGGAGCACGCCCGCACGCTCATGAACCTGCAGAACAACGAGGCCGGCCGGCAGGTGAGGCCGCACACCTGCGCATCCTGCCCTCTCTCTTTCTTTGCACCTTTGGCTGAAGCTTCTCTAGTGCCTTTCACTTTGGGAGGAATTTTATTTCTATGCCAAATTACATTACTTTGCATTATTGCCATTTAGCAGATACTCTTATCCAGGGTGACTTCCAGTAGGTTGCGGTTTCTACATGTTGTCCATGATGCAGCTGGGTATTTACTGAGGTAATCCTGGGTTAAGTACCTTTCCCAAGGGTACGGCAGCAGTGCCCCAGTGGGGAATCAAACCAGCAACCGTTCGGTTATGAGTCCTGCTCCTTAACCGCTATGCTACACTGCTGCCCCTGTTCAATAGGATTCAGATGAAGCCAGTTTCAGATGGTGAGAGCTGGAGGCTGGGCCGTGACTGGGTGCTATGGGAGCTATGGAGCACGGAGACAGTGTGGTACTGAGTCTGAAGGCAGGGCCATAGTGGTGAACGGGGTGCTGGACACTGATATAGCTGAGTCAGCACAACTGCATCCATCTGCTATGTGAATAGGTTAAGCAGAGAGAGAGACAGGGGAGACAGTGATATGAACTGAGAGAGAGGTATGAACTGGGTCAGACTGGTTACTTGAGTTTTTATTTGGACAGGAGGAAGGCCCAGAAATCCAACCGCATTTGACAGGCAGAGGGGGAACAGATCTCAGCGACTTTTTATAACATCAGTTTAATTTATTGAGCCTCTTAATTGTTGGTTTATTTTTCCTTGAGGTCAACATCTGAATGAAATCGGAATAGAAACCAGCGTCTCACTTAAACAAACAAACTAACTGACCAACATGGGGGACCGTGACTAAAGCCTTGCGGCCAGCCGTCTGCTAAAAGCAACCAGGACAAAATCAATAAACAACAGGCACTCGCTGGAATGTTTGTGTGGGGAGAGGTGCTCTTAATTGCCAGGGTGGGGGATTTATAATTGATTGGAAGTGACCAAATGGCCACGCAGCGGGGCTAACGCCCTTGGAGTTTGAGGGGTCAAGAGGTCAACGCACATTCCTTTGGGGAAGGGGCCGAGCTCTGGACTCACGGCCCTGCATTAGGGGGCGGCTTTCAGAGGGAGCGGAGGCGTAATCTCTCCTTCGGCTGGAATTACCCCCGAGTTCCAGGTCGCACCGAAATGGGGTCACTGAGTTAGAAAATCCAAGACGACTTGGATGTAAGGCCCTGGTTTCCCGGTGGGAATAATAGCAGAGAGCCCCCGTTGACTTTTCTAACTACTCCAGCCATTATTCATGCCCAGAATAATAGCATCTCTTTCTGATCGCCGGCAGCTGTCTGTGGCAGGCTGTCTTTCTCAGCGAGTTCGGTTCTTTTAGCCGTTGGTGAATGCAGTGGGGGCGGGGGTCTTTCCCCTCGTCCTGAGTTTCTGATCCCCCTGCCCCCATTCTGGCACTGGTGAGAGGCATGGCCTTCAGACACGTCCAGGTGGATATCCCTGCCCTGCTGGGGCTTATCAGTCCCCTGGCGTAGCTGGAGAATGTCAGTCAGTCCTGGGAAAGCGCACAGCAGAAGGGAATGGTCCTGTGATAGCCCCCCCTTTAGCACTGTGCCCTTCATATTCTTCCCAGAGCCTGGGCAGGCATAGAGAGGGCCAGCATCCTGTTTGCCCTGCTGTAACTCTGCCGTATCGCTAACGCTGATCTTTCCAGCGTGTGTCTTTCAGTAAATGCGTTTATTCAGGGTGTTTACCGGGGAGAGTGCTCCCTCTCCTTATGGAAGCTCCCAAAGTCCCGTCCCTGCCTGGAGTTCCGAGAGGTCACGGGGTCGAGGTGCGGAGTGGAAGGTGTTCTGTGGCTGGCCCCCGTGGGGGCGGGGTGGGCGGGGCCGGGACAGGGGAGATTACATCTTTAGCGTCAGATCAGGGTTTCGGCTTGCGGGAGCCAATGGGCCGTGACCGGAGGCAGATATCCACCAAAGGTAGACTTCAGACCCGCTTCTTTCAGCTTGGTAGATCATGGCCACGGATCTGAGCAACGGCAGCCATTTTTTTTTGTGCCAAGTCTCCTTTTCAGTCATTGTCTGTGCTCACTCTGGACGGAAGCGGGCTGTGTGGGGGTGGGTGTGTTGGGGGGGTCGTTTGTTCGGCAGAACCCCCCGCCGGCCCGGCAGGCAGCAGGCCTTTCTGTTCGGCTTGTTTGCCAGGGATTTGTTGTGCATGGAGGCGCTCGGGGGCGCAGGCTATTGTGGAGGTGTCAGGAGCGTATCGGAGGGCCCGATCGCAGCCCCTGATGCGTCTCAGCTTAGAGGCATGAGCCGGGGGCGGCGGGGAGGGGCGCTACAAGGTTCCGGTTCCGTGGGTCACAATGGCTCCCCCCCCAACCCCCGTCTGCTCACAGGGGCTTAGTGCAGACTGAGCTCTGTGTGTCTGCCACACAAAACAAACGGAGAGGAGCTGCCTGACGCACACACACTCACACACGCACACAGAGGAAACACACACACAGAGAAAACACACTCACTCACAGACACACACACACACACACACACACACACACACACAGAGGAAACACACACACACACACACACACACACACACACACACACACACACACAGAAAACACACTCACTCACAGACATGCACACACACACACACAGAGGAAACACACACACACACACACACACACAGGAAACACACTCACACACACACACACACAGAAAACACACTCACTCACAGACACGCACACACACTCACACACGCACACAGAGGAAACACACACACTCTCACACACACACACACACTCACACGCGCACAGAGGAAAGACACACACACACAGAAAACACTCACTCACAGACATGCACACACACACACACACACACACACACACAGGAAATACACACACACAGGAAACGCACACACATGCGCACACACACAGGCAACACACAAATGCACACACATAGGCAACACACACATACACACCAGACACACACACACACAGGTAGCATATACTCCTGCATAGTGTTAAGTCTACTCTAACAGGCAGTTTCTGAAATGATTTACTTATTGCTAATCCATTATATTTGTCCATTGATAAAACTGTGCTTCTCCACCATGAGCAGTGAAACTCTCCTGCGCTAGGTCTGTACTGGTCTGAGACTCACTCTGGCCTGGTTCAGCTGGGAGAGACATTTTGTAGTGGACAGTGGCACTACTCCATACTGGGCTGTGTTGTTTTGCTCATATCTGTTTAAATATTGAGGGTGATTCTTGCCCCCCCCCAAATCTCTGCTGCTCTGAGGGCTCGTTTACCCTCCTGCCCCCCATTGTCCTGCTTCTCAGGAGTGGGTCTCCGACAGGGATGGATGACTCTGTCTGTCAGCTACAGTGTCAGTGCTCCCAGCAGGTAGACCCAGCAGCTGCGTGCACAACCCCAGCAGCAGGAGGGGCCGTTCAGAGAGGAGCCACACTCCGCTGGCCTGCCCCGCCGTTAGATGACCCTCCACTGAGGGGAAACGGCCTGTTTACCTTCGTTTTGTGGCCATTTTTAATTGGTTTGTTTTGTCTCGTAAAATGGAAAGCCTGAATCACAGATTCTTAGTGCTTAATGGAGGTGCATTTTTGGACTTGTTGCTTGACCGGAGTGAGATATGTTGTCCCCCATACCAACCCCCAGAGATCAGCATCAGGGCTTTTCAGAGGTCGGAAAGGTCAGGGGGTCAAACTCTGGAGGACTGGGTGCTGAGTGGATGGACTCTGTGGGAGAAGGCGGTGGGTGGGGGGTGAGGAGGTAGTTTTACAACAGGAAAAGCCAAACGTCAGGAGATGCATGATGAGGAGGCAGTGAGAGGCATCGCCCCCTAGTGGATGGTCCTGAGAGAGCAAGGGATGAAGTCCCATGTGTGGTTAAAATCAGAGCAGCAGATGAAGTTGGCAATGTCAGTGTAGAACTATGAAGTGAAGTCCTCTTGTCACTTCTCCATTGTTAGATACCCCCTCCCACTCAGGGTAATTGATATGTAAGCGAAGGTTAGTAAGTTGCTATAAAAGTTATTATAAGCCCAGGTGAGAGAACTCCTGAGGTCACATGGATTATAAACCATCTGGTAGCAGAAGAAATGTTTGTCTCTGCTGAGGAAACCATTCGTCATAGTGCTGCACTGGGCTCAGCCTTCAGAACAGAGAACAGAACAGGCGGGTCAGGTCGCCGCAGAATTCAGACACGTCTGCAGGTCCCCAGGGGAGGGTCGTGAAGGTGTGAGATCTCCCTCTCTCTCCCTCTCCTGTGCTGTCGGGCAGGTGTCAGCTGCGGTGGACAGGCCTGGGGCGGGGGGGGGGGTCCACCTGAAAGCCCTGTGGCGGCCCGTTCCCCTCCGGGCAGCAGGCTTGTTAAAGGGGCTCCTCTGAGGTGCGAGGCGGAGGCCATGGTGAAGCCCTCTGAAGGCAGCTCCCTTTGATGTACCTGTGCCCGGCGGAGGGGCCAGAGAAAGCCCTCAGGACACTGCACACAGGCACAAAGGGAAGCGAGAGAGACGGGGGGGGCTCACGGCTGTCTGCGGGGGGTCCCAATCAACAAAAACAACAGGAGGAAAAACTCTGAGTTGGGGGTCCCCTCCCAGAAAGCCGAGAGAAAAGGTAGCAGTAAGAAAGCTTGGTTTAGTGTGTGTGTGTGTGTGTGTGTGTGTGTGTGTGTGTGTGTCTGTCTGTGTGTGTCTGTTGGTGTGCATGTGTGTGCGTGTGTATGTGTGTGTGTACGTGTGTATGTGTGTGTGTGTTTTTTTTTCCTTTTCAGAGATGTTTCAGACACAATGCCGAGACTGCAGATCAGCTGAAAAGCGGGTGTTGGCAGACGGCAGTCTGTAGGTTGTCCTCGTTTGTCCTCTGTCAGGCCTGAGCGATCTCCTTTCAGGGCTCCCCTGGATCTGAATGCTGAAATGCGGGCCACTGAGACCTTGCGGCTGTTAGTAACATGACCTAGGGCACGTCAACACAACAGTCTCTCCCGGTGTTACCAGCTCAGCGACTGAATTACCTGTTCTGGAGTTTTAAAACATACGCTCACAATTTGAGTCCACTGTTGTATTCGTATTGGAAGATCATCGTAAGTGCATTTGCAGTAAGAAAGCCCCTCTCTGCCTCGTTTGCGTGTGGGTGCACTGCTCTGCTGGTGAACGGGCTCTTCCTGATTCAGCGTGTGTGACTGCAGGGCTGTGTGTTGTTTTTCCCCGGGACGGATCGCTTCCTGTCCCCCTGGGGACTGGGGGGCCAGACTCTCAGGTCCTGGACTGTTTGTTCCTCAGACTCATGACTCACTGATAGCAAGTCAGACAGTATAAAACCTCTGCTCTTGCCAGTGTGAATGTGGACGTGACAAGCAGTATCTGTCAGGTGTAGCTGGCGTAAAGAGAATAAGATAGTGGGTCTTAACAATATGAAGTGTCTCCTTCTGCCAGTGTAATGGCTGACATAGTGGTTTGGAAAACACATCTTCTGGATATGGTTAGTGCAAAGACAATACGTATGGTAAAATACTGTATCCAGCGTAAGTGTAAAGTATGTTTAGCGTAGTATGTTTGCTGTAGTGGTACAGAGGTAGTATCGGTGAATCTGCCAGCAGGCAGGCTGTCTGGAGTCTACCTGATTACAGTGCTGTGTGTATTGTGAGGATGTTTGGCCATTCACCCCTTTGTTTCTTAAGTGCTTGTCCTGCTGGTTCCATTCATTGCTTTGTAAAAAGACCAGAAGCTCCGCCGTCTGAAGGCAGAGGCCATCAGCTCTGATAAAAGGGGTGGGTGCTGTGAGCTCAAAGGGAGATCTCCAGGCTGCAATTCACTATATACACCAGCAGGGGTCAGCTTCACACTGACAATCTATGAAGGAGCTCACCATTGCATCTTTATGCAAGTGGTACACACCAGCTCTCAGACTCTGTGACTAATGCATTCAAATGCTCTTCAGTGTGGGCATTTTGGAGACCCTCCTGTTAACTACATTCTGAAGTGACTCTGTATATCCCTGTAAGTGCTCTGAAGATGTTTGGCGATTACAAGGTCAAGAGTTTGCAGAAGGACTGTACTTAAGTACAGGGTTAGAGGAAGAGCGTTGAGTAGCATGATAAGTCTGTTAGCATTCCCTCTTTTTTTGCATTTTTCTCCTCTTTCACCCAGCTTTTGTGATCGCTGCTTGTGTGCTAGTCTCGTGTGGGAGTGCAGGGTGAGCTGAGTGTCACCCTACACATGCACACCAGCTCAATTATTTTTCACACTACAAGTCCAAGAGTGCACTGCAGCAAAGTGCGCACCAAATGGAGGACAGGAGCATTTCCACTGACATCATCCAGGTAACTTGCAGGTGCCTGATGAGTCTGAGTGTGCGGAAACATATATGATGAGAGGACCCTTCCCTACCACCAGCACATCAAAGCCAGTTTGTTCTGTGGGCTCTCAGTCATCATCCGACACCCCTTCCTTTTGATACTGCCATGACTTACTTTAAAGCCAGTGATTTGCGTCTGTTGTCAGCCCAATTCAGGTTTCATGTGCACAATTATATTTCACACATGTTCAGTACATTTGTGTGGGTGTAAGTGGCTGCTGTCTGTATGTTTGCAGGGACTTTGAAATTGTAATGAATATTACATTATATAATATTACATACAATAAAGTTATATTGTAATATTATGTAATATGTGATATAACATTACATAAGATATTACATAGTTAATATCTTATGTACACAGATAGTACAGAATATTTTAGACCCTTGACAGAGTAACATTTTCACAGTGGTTACAGTTACAAAAGTAATTCCTACAACCCTCTTTATCTTCAGTGTTTATGGGGTGAGCAGACACACCAGGGCAAAATACAAAGCTTGTAAATGCATATTTTACAGCCTAATTCAGAAAGAAAGTGACATAAATATTTCAGGTTTGGTATTATGCTGAATCAGTACCTCACCTGCAAATCGAGCCTGCAGCCTTGGAGTTTCAAGTTCAGCTCCGTAATCAGTTTGCCATAACCTGCTCTCTGCTGAATGATGATGATGTAATAAACGTGCCGTTTCTCTCCGTGTCTCTGCCCTCTCCCAGGCGGTGTACAACCTGGCCAACGTGGCCTGTAAGTGCCATGGGGTTTCGGGCTCCTGCAGCCTGAAGACCTGCTGGCTGCAGCTGGCCGACTTCCGGCGTGTGGGCGAGTTCCTGAAGGAGAAGTACGACAGCGCGGCGGCCATGCGCATTGGCCGCAAGGGCAAGCTGGAGCTGGTCAACAGCCGCTTCAACGCGCCCACGCCCGAGGACCTGGTCTACATCGACCCCAGCCCCGACTACTGCCTGCGCAACGAGACCACCGGCTCGCTGGGCACCCAGGGCCGCCTCTGCAACAAGACCTCGGAGGGCATGGACGGGTGCGAGCTCATGTGCTGCGGCCGTGGGTACGACCAGTTCAAGACCTACCAGCACGAGCGCTGCCACTGCAAGTTCCACTGGTGCTGCTACGTCAAGTGCAAGCGCTGCACCTCGCTGGTGGACCAGTACGTCTGCAAGTAGGGAGCAGCCAATGGACAGGGAGGGAGGAGGGGAGTACAGAAATGAAATAATGATAATAATAAGAAAAAAAGTATATAATTTAGCCAACAGATGATAATAATTTAATAAGACTTTTTTATTATCCCTGACTGAAGTACAGAAAAGGAGAACTTTAACAGCACAGTGCAAGGATGCAGAGGCGCCGCTTGGTTTGGTCGTTGGGTCTCGGGTCACGCGATGCTCGCTCTGCAGATGTGGTCCGCCCGCCTCTGATTGGTGGCCTGTGTGAACCAAGAAGTCACATGACCTGCCTCAGCCACTGACTTTGCGTCTTTAAATGGGAAGGTGACGTTACTCTGGAACAATCTCACTGTGCAGGCTGGTCTCAGAGAAGGAGAGAGGGGGCAAAGAGGAAGATCTCCTCCTGATCTCCTCAGAAACTGATTGCAGTCACTCTTCCTGCCTCGGCTTCCCTGCTCCTGCTCCTGCTCCAGCTACTGCCCTCCGCCCTGACCACCCCTGCCTTCCCTCTAATGGAGCTCTGGCCACGTCTCACACACTGTGTCACATTAGTCTTTGTGTGTGTACTAGTGTGCTATTCCCACATCTATCTGCCCTCCTGGCCTTACAGACACAGAGCCCCCTGCTGGTGGCACAGTGGTCATGCACTCTTGTGTACAGGTGGGATGGGAGCTGCTGCCATTGGCTGCAGGGAGCTCAGGGAGGCTTTGTGATTGGAGGAATGAGTATGATTGACAGGATGCCTGTGGACATGACAGACAGGGGCCCCTTAGGGCCCGGTCGGGGATAGAGACACTGCCCAAAGAGAGGGGACAGAAGACATCCGAAAAAGTGGAAAAGTGTATCAGACGCCCTCCTCTCAGCGGTGGACTCATCGTATGCATCATGCAGCTCACCCTCCAGAGGCAACATGGGTCCCTCCCAAGTCACATGACAACACAGCTTCAGGGTCTGGGCTAATTTTAAACAAGAAGATCAACCTGCATTATGTACTGCTCGTGAAGGAGACCGGCTTTTGGTTGGGCACCCACATGAATTTCTCTTACGGAAACTGTGCCCTGTATGGTGACGACATAGGGATGCTTACTGCTCAGGCCTCCATTACGAACCGCCTGGCTGCAGAAGAGACTTGAAGGTGCAAACAGTGTGTCATAGAGTAATGTTTTTAGCGTATACCGAAAGTGTGAGAAGAAATTTAGGGGGAGGATGGCAAATTTATCGTGGGAGATAAACTGGCAAAAATGAACATTTTATTAATTGCTTTTCATATTATACATTTTATATAAGGTTTTGTGTTATCAGTATCCCGGCGTATGTTTTGTTGTGTTTGCAACAAAGTGGTTCCACGGTCCCTGCTTGGAATGCCTGTTTGTGGCCTCTCCTACTGCAGTACAGCCAATCCCACTGTAGCCTTTGTCGTTTGATGAGTGTTGTTGGAAAACATGTAAATAATAGCCCATATTAGAAAATCCATTTTAAACAGACAACAAGCCGTCTGTAACATTTTTTATATTATTCCAAACAACTGCTGTCACATGATTATATGCTTAATGTGTATATGTAATTCTTTTTCTCTTCAAACTAGCAACATTAAAACAATAATAATTATTCTATTCTTATGAAAAATACACCCATGTTTTGAATTATTCCCCCTAGGCCTCTTATTGTCTCTTCATGGTACAGAGAAGCAGATGTGTCTGCCATATAATTTGTTTGGAACCATTATATGTGCCTGGAAATGATGTTTTCCACAATATAATTAAGCACTGCTTTAGACACAGTTTCTGTAGAACAGCTTAAGGTCTATAAAAACTGAAATTAATCAAAAATAACTGTGGGTAAGTAAGGAAAACAGTAAAAAACAGAACAACCTGAATTCATGCTGTTACAGATTTTGACTTGTCACTGTGTTTCTTATGGTTAGATGCACCACCATTCATTATTTCTTGATAAATGTTCTCATTTTTTACTGGAGACCTGGAGTAAATAAGCACATAATCCCAGCACAGTCCCTCAGAGGAGGGGAGAGGGAGAGGGAGAGGGAGAGGAGGGGAGAGGGAGAGGGAGAGGGAGAGGGAGAGGGAGAGGAGAGGGAGAGGGAGAGGGAGAGGAGGGGAGAGTGAGAGGGAGAGTGAGAGGGAGAGAGAGAGGGAGAGGAGAGGGAGAGGGAGAGGAGAGGAGAGGGAGAGGGAGAGGAGAGTGAGAGGAGGGGAGAGGGGGAGAGGGAGAGAGAGAGAGGGAGAGGAGAGGAGAGGGAGAGGAGGGGAGGGAGAGGAGGGAGAGGGAGAGGGAGAGTGAGAGGAGGGGAGAGGGAGAGGAGGGGAGAGGAGAGGAGGGGAGAGGGAGAGGGAGAGGAGGGGAGAGGAGAAGAGGGGAGAGCATCACTACACCGCATTCCTCTCCACTAAAGTGCTACCAGTGTTATCGCTAATCTGTTTTCTGCTGGAAGACTAATGAACTGGAGAGTGCGTCAGAAGCAGATAGCACAACATTAAAACACGAAATTAAAGATAATGAATGCTGTACAAAGTAATATAACAAAGGCCCTGGGTGAAATGATGCGGCCTGGGGTAAGCGTCTTGCCTGGTAGCTTCTGTATCTTATTATCATAGTGATTAAGAGCTGTGTAAAGGACAGAGTGCTCCCAGCTAATCCTGATCAGACAGCCTGCCCACTGTAGCAAGCAAGCACTCTACTACACTGCTACACTACTGTGACAGGAGTATACTCTACTACACTGCTACTCCACTGTGACAGGAGTATACTATAACACAATGCTATTCCACTGTGACAGGAGTATACTCTACTACACTGCTACTCCACTGTGACAGGAGTATACTATACCACACTGCTACTCTACTGTCAAAGAGTATATTACTGTATATCATACTGCAGTTGCATTGTGCTAAGACACTGTCATAACAGTATGCTGCTACACTGCTAATCCACTGTCACGAGAATATTCTGTGTTATGTGCTGTTCACAGGAGAATACTGGGGCACAGTGCCAGTACACTGCCACAGGAGTATTTGTGTTACACATGCATCATGTTACAGGAGCACACTGTGTAAGACTGCAATGTCACACCACTCTTAACACCATCCTAACACTGCAAAAACTGAGGCTTAACAACTTCCTGCTTGAACCCTCTCCCTCATGAAATAAGTCACGCTGTTCCAACGGCTGCAAAGATCTGTATTTCTCCTAACGAGATCAGCATCCTGCAATCATTACATAGTATGGAATACCTTTTTAAAAGCTTTGATGTTTGCCTGAAAGCGGTGCCTGTGTTGCAGTGTAAAGTCATGGATTAACACCACCCCTATTAAGCTGTAACATGGATCAAATTATTGGTTTTATTCGGAGATCTAAATCATAAAAAGAGAGAGCACATTCATATGCTGAAAATTGTAAGTGTGAGTATGTCCATATTCCTATTTTAATATGGCAGGTGTGGTAAGGATATGAACGGTGTCCTGAAGCAGGTGAAAAGGCCTGGCGCCTGGTGCTCATTCCAGCTGCTGCTCCTTGAAAACCTGTTTCAGGGCGGCGTCCTTCACCCTGTTTCACCCTGGATGGATTCACACCTGAAGCGGTCGGTTAACTGCCTGGCTATTCTCATTCATGTCAGCACAGTTCTCATGCTGAGTGGCTGTTAGTCTCTGCCAGACTCGTTTCTTTCTTGCCGTTTCAGCATTGCGACATCTTATGTCGCCATCACAACCTCAGCCTATCCGCGTGACCAGGACCTAGCCTAACTGAAACACTCCAGACTCTCAGGAGAGGAGATGTCTAAACAAATACCCCTCCTGATCACTTCTGCTAGATAGATTGAAGTTTCTGTGCTTGCCTAATTGCATTAATCTTTACCCCCCCTTCCTTCTTTGACAACACCCCTCCACTGCACGCACATACACACACACACACACACACACCCTTGGATTTCATCTGGTAATCCCATCACACACCCCCCTGTTGTTTGTGTTTTGGACTCCAGATCAGTATTTTTCCTCTCCAACAATGAACAATGATCCATTTTTCCCTGCGCCGCTCCCCCCATGGCTGCCTTTCTCTCAGGCCGTGACGTCTTTTTATGCCATATCTCACTGCTCTGTGTTACGGCCAGACTCCTGCAAAAGGTGACTACAGGCAGTCACAGGACAATTGGCAGGATAAATATTCCGCACATAAAAGTAAAGCAACCCGGCTACTCGCTCTGATGTTTCGTCCAGCGGGACAGACAACGCAGCGGCGAAGATTCAGTGTTTATCTGGCTAGGTTGTACTTATACAGGCCAGAGGAAAGATAGGTGGAGAGATAGTGGTGCACAAGAAATTCAGAAAGAGTGGTTTTTTGAGAGGGAAGAAAGTAATGTGGAGGTAAGAAAAGATGGGTTCTGGAGATCGGTGGGCAAAAGAATGAAATAAAACGGTGGGGACCGCCCAGTCTGCAATAGATCGCGGACTGCTCCGCCGTTCTACCCAAAACAACCATAAAAAAAACACTAGAAAATAAACGCGACAAAAATGCACCACCGTCTCAAGGACTTTATATATAGTTATAGTTAGACTCTAAACGAGAGAATGATTAGATACACACAATAAACCACGCAGGTACTCACGGTAATCCCCGACCACCGTGCTTGCCGCCATAGACATTTAAAATACCTGAGGTGCACACCTTCGTGCACCCGTGACCCTGACGTCACGTGACCCTTAACCCCTACTCTGTGCACCCTTTTCCATGACGTCATGTGGCATACCCGTAACATCTGCCTTTGGAGCCTTCATTCTCTGTTCATTTATGCCATTTTAAAAACAGAATTAAATGTTGGGTTCTCACTCCTCTGAAGTCACCCACTCAGCAAACCTGTCCTCCTGCTTACCTGATAGGCTGTTGGGGTGTGGTTTATGCACACACACACACACTCACACACACACACATACACACCCACTCACACACGCACACACACACCCACTCACGCACACACTTAAATCATAAGTCTTATTTAGCTGTCATTAGTCTTGCAGTGGGTGGCGCAAAGAAAATGCTGGATTCCCGCCCCCAAACACACAGTGGTATATTATGATAATGTTGATCTGTCTACCAGGTACAGTCCAGACATGCTAAAGACAGGTGTGTCTGAGATGCTGAGATGACTGAGACCGTTGACAGTGGTGGTGCTGGCCATCTACTCTACATCGTTCTGTAACTCACACACCAGGGCTCTTATGAGGAAACTACTATTGCATTTAAACCACAAAAGGAGGAACGAGGTATCGGTTAGCTCATTATGAGCGGACGGGGGTTTGACTTCTGTTTAGCAGAGATAGGAGGGAGGGACATACTCTACACTGCAAAAAAAATGTTTACAGTTACGCATGTGCATTGTGTCCTTATATGGCTGTAAAGAGAAGTGGTGTGGACTGGGATTTTTCCATTCAGGGTTTGAGAGGAATGCTGTGGATTTGGGTGCGCCCCGGGGGCCTTGGCATTTCACCAGGCTGCACTGCTAACGGCTTAAAGGAAATCTGTCTGCACACCTCCTCCCGCGATCCCTCTCCCGCTCCCCCCACAGGTGAGTGTTTTTCCGTTCCTCCCATCCCCAGCCTCGTTCCGCGCACTCGCTGAGCCGCAGGTGCTAAACAAAGCAACGCCGTCGTTTTCCCTTTTTTTTGTCTGCATTTTCTCCCTTCTCTGACCCCTGACCTTTTGGAACATCAGGCCTGTTTCACTGGAACATCCACTGCCCTCATGCAGGAGCACTGCGGTGTAGGACTACAATGCCCGGATACACACTTATGCCAACCGTGACTATTTTTAAACTACAAGTCCCCAAGTGCACCAGGAGAGTGAATGCCAAATGGAGGATATGTCCTTGACGTCATCTGAGCAACTTACAGGTGCCTGGCGAGTTGCAGGGGCTGTTCTGTGGCTAGGGTCTGCTGGCTGTTGTTGCTGAATGATACAGCTCATACTCAAACCTGGGTCTGAGCTGCAGGACTCAGCTGCTCTCAGAATGAGCTTTTTAGCGAGTCAGTGAGTCACTTGGGAGCACAACACTTCCATTTTCCAAGAAAATGTGTACCAGGAAAAAAAAGAACTTACGGGCTGTTATGGATTTTTCTCTTAAAAGTGACGTATTGATCACCGCCATTCCTAAGCTAGACTTTGCTCAAGTGATTGTCAGTCGTTCAGTCAGTGTCAGTCCTTCAGTCAGGGTTTTCTGCGCAGGACTCATGGGGGGTCATGCAGTTAGTGAACATCCATACACAGCGTACAGGAAACTATGATCACTCAGATACTGAGCTCCAAGGACAATGAGTCCAAACAACAAATGCAGTCCTGCTGGACTGTCCTGTTCTCTCCCTCACTCTCACTCCCAAACATGAGCTATCTGATTATACTGTGAGCCTTTGACCCCTCTCCTGACAGTCCTGCCAGCCGCTGGTTGCCCTGGGTTCTGAGCGATGGGCGTGCCCTGCATACTGGCGTGGTGCCTCTGGGCAAGGAGAGGCGGCTGTCAACTGCCAGGGTGTGTGTGTGATGCGCCAGCGGAATTCAACCTCCTCATTCGCCATGCCTACCTGTAGAATTCCATGTACACATACATTCCAAATACACAGAACCAGGAGTAGCTGACAAAGTTAGTTTAAGACTTTTATTTCAGCTAGTTATAAGGGGAAAACACATGTTAAAAAAATACGCATTCCACTTAACCATATAAAAGGAAACATTAATGAGCCACAGGGGTTCAAAATGTATTAGACTGGAGAGATAAGAGAGTTAGTTACAGTTAACATTAATGAAATGTTTTTACAGACATATGCCTTATCTTTTAGGCATACTCTAACATTCACTACAAAGTAGCAGCCAGTTAATATCTATTCATTAATTTTGATGAATGGATGTATCTCACCCTCATCAAACTGGATGAGGTATATTAGTCATTACATTAATTTTGTTAGAGATTTGGTGAGTATTTTGTATGAAATTTATATATCTTTCTCCTCCCTGCCTCACACACAACACTTTAATGGTCATGACATTTTCTGCTTTAAGCTCCATTTGTCCAGGTTATTCTCCAGCATACTGTATTCAATACGTCTAGCTGAAAAGCAATGAATGATAACAATAGCGGAAAACATATGAGCAAAATCAATAGGCCAGTACGATTTGAATTAGAGCCGTTCTCACAAAGTATACAGCTAACAGAATTTAAGTGGTTTTAGTCTGAAAACGGTTAACGTTGCTGACATACCGTATTAACATTCACTAAAGATAAGGCTCAAACTAAGGCGGAAAAACACTAAAGAACTACAAGTACCGTCAGCGTAGCAAACGCCACCGAACTGCCGGTTTCTTTCCGACCTTCGACCGCTAACCACCTGCTCTAGCTGGGGCGCGTTCATTGGCTGTTCAGCACTTGCAGTGTGTTCATTGGCTGTTCAGCACTCACGCGAGGGGCGTCGCACGCGCGCTGTGCTACGGCATCAAGGAGTCATGTCAAGTCAAGTCAGTTTGTAGGAGCGCTATTTAACTGCTCGGATGGTCGCATACAGCAGTCCGGAGCTCTCAGCTGTTTGCTTATAGCTAGCCCTGTCACATTTGAAGGACAACATTATCCTGCCACACGTTCAGGTAAACTAAGCTCGGAGTACTTTTGTATGTGAATAATAGTTTTGTCTTATTCAGGAAGCTACACGGGGCAGGTGTACTCGCTGTGCGTCGCTGTTTATAGCTTGCTAGCCAGCTGCCAGTACAGCTAACTAGCTGCCTGGCTAACCACCAAATAAGCAGTTGTTAAAATCAAGTTTGAAAACGAACGTTAGCTGGCTGCATCTCACCTGCCCGTAGGTAGCAAGAAGTATGTCCGACCTCACCGTGTATGTATTGTTTTCTAGCTAACTTAGCTAGCTACATTAGTTTACTTAGCCAGTGTGCCGTTGTAGCCCGATTTAACTCGCTAACGTTAGCTGGCTGTTCTAGACAGGAACAACATAGCCCGTGCTAATCAGCCAGCGTCAGGCTGGCGACTTTCATATGGGAAATAAGGAAGTTTGGTTGTTAGGTAGTAAAACCGTTAGTTTCCCTTTCGCTAGGCGTAGCTAGCTCGCTGACATATCTCTTAACGAAGCCTGCGAACTGTCTCTTTAACAATAACATCAACCACAGACCGTTAGTTGGCAAGCTACATTTTCTACTTGTATCGTTGTAGTACATGTTTGTAGTTAGTTTAAGTTAGCATTTTTCCATAGGTGTAGTTTACCTGCTAGCTCAGTGTTGGTTTGTCAGCTTTCTTGTTTACTAGGAAGCTAGATACACTTGGCTGGCTACATTAGCTTGCAGGCTAACTTGCTACGTTAACCGTTGCGTATCCGTTTCTTTGTCTCGGAGGCTGTGCTGTGCTGTTGTTTTTACTGGCTATCAGGCTAGCTTACTCACAGTGTTTGCCATTTTAGTGAAATGTTTATGTTCATAAGTATGTGTGTAAGCGTGAGTGCGTGCAGGCTGCTAGTTAGGCAGACTAGGTTACGCAGTCAGCCAGCTAGAGCTGCTGCAAGTGCTTTACCTGGTTAGCCGGGTCGCTGGAAAACTATACCTTGATATCCCAAGTATCCCGTCCTGCTAACCAACTAGTGTTACAAAGAAGGATCCAATACTTTGGTGGTTTATTTTTTTGTCGATAGCTCGCTTTGTGGTCACGATCATGGGAATTTTGAAATGGCAAAACAAAGGTGGCTGGTTTGTTTTGTTCAAGAAGCTAGCGCAAGAAAAAGGCAATCTGTCATTTTTTTAAGCAAAATCGGCAAGCTACTTTTGCAGTTAAACTTGTTATAACTAGTGATTTCGGGAATTAGTTGACATTAGTTAGCCGTCTGTATGATAACAGCGCTCAGACTGTTATGTTTGCCAGGTAGCTAACTAGCTGTCTTGTGTGGATTTTCGCACACATCAAGCTTGAGTTGAACTTGAGCACAATGGCTGAACGGTTAGCTGCGTTTTTTAAAACTTACTCTACGTGCGGTGACATTCGTTTGCCACTGTGTTCGACAAAAATAACTTATTGTTTACACATTCATCTCATATTTTGGCATTGTCGGATCTGATCTGTTTTCTTTTTGAGAATTTGTGAAGCTGTTCCTTTAGTATTATAGATCCTCTCGACAGCGATGGCTTCATGTCGCCTACTCTGACTAGTTAGCCAAACGGCTCTGAAGCTCCGTGGTTGTGAGGTTATCCGGGGAATTAAGTGATTCAGGATTGAGGAGTAGGTCTGACACGTAACCTACAAGCTACACGTGAACTCTGAGCGATTGAGGCGATTTAAAAAAGATACAAAAGCGAACATTTTTTTTTTTAAGAAAAACAAATCAGGACAGATTTGGGCAGTGTTTTGTAGCTGTGGTAGTAGCCGTTCCTTCACCCAGTGCAGGTATCGCGTTGTGATCTGCACGCTGTCACTTGCTCCTGTGCTTACTGGTTTACAGAACCTTGCTGTGAGATGAGGCTGAAACTGGAGTGTAACCGGCCTAATCTCTCTTTCTGACCGTGTTCACCACATTTCCTCTCGATTTGGCCGCACGGCATCAAAGTAGTTTCCAAAATCATATGACAGGTTGCAACATTTGTAATCCGAGGACACCGGTGCCCTGTAAACTACTTTTCTCCTACTTTATGCAGCAGTTAAGCCAAACTTAATTTTGAAATGAGTATCTTGGACCTGTTAACAAAGAGCTCCTTATCCGTACTGGTAACGCAATGTGCTGTCGGTTTTCCTGCTTGTTCTAAAATTGTCAGGGGGTGAGTTGAAAAAAGACCTTCATGCATGCTAACTTTGAGGATGGCTTCCAGGAAATTCTTTCACTGTTAAAGGTCCCGGCCTTGGTGTTGTGAGCTGAGACGTAAGCAAGGCCGCACATGTTGCAAAGACAGCCAGGCTAGCACTTCTGAGCAAAGGAGGAAATGCCAGCGCTCCAAAGCTGTGTTTGCGTGTGTTGTAAGGAATGATTACAGTGACATTTACATCATTCAAACTGTTCACATGCAAAGCATTCTGGGAGAAAACTTACCTTTTCACAAAGAGTGTTCATTTGGACTTTATTGTGTTTGCAGCCTTGTAGTTTGCAGACAGTGCTCTAGTGCTGTCTAAAAATAGATGTGATGCTTAATAAGTGACACTGCCTACAGGTAAGCATCTTAACCAGAACACTTGCAGTTGAAAATGGAATTAGCCAGGTGAAGTGCTGTTGCCCTGCAGCCCAGGTGATCCAGACCTCAGGTTCTGTTTATATTTAGCAAGTCAACTTCATTGAGTCACTCAGTTCAAATATAAGGGTTTCAGGGTTTCAGTTGAGAGGTTAAATGAGGTTGGCTAAGTTGTCTGTTGTTAAAAAAAAAAAAAAATCATTCCAAGACAGATCCAGATAAAACTAACAGCAGTGTAATATTGACAGGAAGATGTTTTTATCAGTCCAGTGGAGTGCATTACCTGAACGTCTGGCCTACAGGACTGTCAGTTATATTTCCACGTTGGCTACAGAATCTCTTCATAACCAGCCGTTAAATCTTAATTGGCACAATGAAGCTATTTTTATTTCGCTTTGTATTTCCCACGTCATAGCCATTTATGGATGAATCAATCACCACAATGCAACTACTTTTAGTCTCTGCCCCCTGAGATTTGACAAGAAGATAATTGGTGAAATTATTGCTGTGGACGAATAAGTAGATCAATAAGTAAAGCATTTGTGAAGCTAGAAGTTCCTTTTGTATTGTGTAAGTGGGTCAGAAAGATGGTGTATAGACTGTGTAGCCAGTGTAGTTTGACAGACAGTTCAAAGAGAATGTGATCTCGCATTAGCAGAGTGTCTGGAAGATTTGTGGCTGGCTCTCACCTGTATTCAGCTCATTTTGAGCATCACTGTTTGGCTTTGCTTTGTAGTGTGTTGGAGCCCAGAATTCCCCCAGGGCAGGCCTGGGCTCCAGAGAGACTGCCACTGTGTAGTAAGAGGTTCACACTGACGGATGCGCTGGCCAGATCCAAACTGATTGTCATTTTGTTTTATTGTCGTTATTTTTTCCTTGTTCATAGCATGTGTCACTGCAAGTAGAAGATGATTAAGATGTGCTTGGGGGCGGGACTAATGTAACTGGTCCTTGTGGAAGATGTGCTGAGATGTGATTGGTCCGTGTGCCGTATGACAGCCTGGCAGGCATGTTGGTGCTGTTGAGGTGGAGTGAGGGGGGCAGCCCCCCCCCCTCTGAGGGGAGGACAGCTCCTCACCAACCCTCCCTGCCCGACTGACCCAGCACGGACCATCGGATTCCTGGCAGGTCGTATGATGCAGGAACAAAGAGCCCAGTGTTGGACCACTGCGTCCAGCCACTCGCGCCTCAGAACCAGTCACACGGCTGTCCTGCCCAGAGAGGGCACCGATAACCCCTTTTGTTCAGAGTCTGGCTGCCTCTTGGGTGTTTTTTTTTTTTTAAAGACACCCACAAGGAGGTGTAATATTTGCATAGACAAACATAGTGAACCTTCACCAGCGACGGTTTTGTTGGCCCTGAGTGCTAACAGGGGGATTGTGAAATGATAGCAAGTACACTCATGAGTTAGGAGGGGTTTGCAAGAATTCTAGAACCCCAAAGAAAGCGCTTTCTCAGTCTCGTCTCAATTCTCGACATTTTCTAGTATTTGGCTATGTTTTATTAGCTTGGGGTGCTACTTGCCTGCTCCTCACGAAATGAGCCACAAGTCAGATAAGCAGGAGAGCCTGGCCGTGCTGGCACAGTATGCTTGGAGGGGGTCACTCTCACAGGTCATCAGATTACTCGCATGTTCTTTTCTCTTTTTGATGCATCCAGGTGAATTTCAGAAACATAAGAGACAGAGTGTAGGTGCTGATTCCTCACTGGAAGTTCCTTGTGAATTGTCCTGTTTTCTTGGGTATTCGCCCTTTAATAATGATTATGAGTTATAAGTAAGGGGCAGGCTGAGGGGATGCCCACACAGTGCTGCTGGTTCTGTTAAAGTCACACCACGTGTTTGTGGAGATGAGACTGTGGCTTCCTCTGTGTGCACAGGCAGCTTGCCAGCAGTTTAACCTGTCAGAAGTTCCTCAACCCTGTCAGAAGTTCCACCCTCTCACACCCTACCTCCCTAAACTGTCCTGTGGGAGGGAAATCTGGCTGAATTTTTGACCTGTCATCGTGAAACTGGTTTGGAGGCTTTCGGCAATAAACAAATGCTGACAGGGTCACAAACCTCGTAGAGTTCAGCGCTGTGAATCTGGCTATTGGCAGCTGAGTGAATGAGCTGCTACATCTTCTTGCACTTGGGTTGTAGAGCTGGAGCAAGTGGAAAAGGAAACTGGCAGATAGTGGACTTTCATAATGTACTCCTCTTTTCACTTGAAATGTTTTGGTGGGAGTGTTCAGAATCTGTCCAGAACACAGAGCACCCTACACAGACTGAGAATATTGTACTGTCTGATTACTCTGTGTGAGAGTACAATATTCTCAGTCTGTGAAGAGTGCTCTGTGTTCTGGACAGATTCTCTGGAACTACCCGAGAGCTGATATGCAGCATTAATGTGTGCACTGCGGGTTTAGCGCCTGACCTTAAGTGTGGCTTTGGCTGTATTTTAGTTGTATTTTAGTGCTGACACTGGATAGCCAGAGGGGAAGGATTCAGAGGAAAGGGACCGAGCCGTTTGGGATTGTGAGTGGCTGAGACGATCCTTAGCGGGATGTTAGCTTAGGTGCAGGAGATCAGCGCTTATTTTAGTTAGGAGCTGAACTCAGAACTGTGGTGCTGTGAGCTGAAAGGGTTTACCTGACGTTCAGAGAGCTAGGCTTGTAGAGGACAGGGTAGGTAGAGTCCCTTGGGTAGTTTCCCTGAAACACAGTTGTGTTGTCTCTCTCGCTGCACGTCCTGTTTGTGCTGCTGTTTAACCTCAGATTTGCCACAGAGATACTCTGATAAACACAGGCTTTGTTGCACTTCTGTTCACTGATGAACACTGAGCCCAGAACTCTGCACTCACACAGCCAGAGGACCAGGGTCGGTGTGAATTCCCAAATATCCGCTCCGGTTCTCATCTCCAGCCTGCCTCTCTGAGAAGGGGGGTGGGGATCAATGGCCAGAGATGCTTCCTGTGCCCTTTCCCCCCCGTCTCTCAGAAAAATACTGCGTGAAAGGCGCTGCGATTGATTTCTCTCCAGCAGTCAAAATTAGAGGTAGGCCTGAACAATAGGAATTGACTCCCGCTGGGTTTTCATGGACCTGGGCCTTGTTAAAGAGAGTGCATCTTTACCGGTCAATGGAGAGGCCTGTATAGATCTGCTTACTGCCTCACTGCCAGCCTGCACTTTGTCTCACACTGCTGTGTGTGACATGCAGCTCCAAGGCTCTGTCTGTCTGTTTCCTCCCCCCTCTCCTTGCTTCCCCTGGCAGAGGGAGGCTGAGGCAGTTCCCTCTGAGGAGCTGTAACCTGAGCGGAGCCGGGCATCAGGGTAAAAGTAGAAGGATTCATGAATAAAGCAATAAATGTGACAATCAAATGGTGTCATGGTAACCTCCAGCCCTTGGCTTTACTGGGTCAGGCAGGGACCTGATAAGGCCCCGCCCGTTCTCGTCCCTTGTTTTGGGGAGCCCCAGATGCAGTACTTAGGCCTTTTTCTGTACCTGACTTTTGGTCCTCACTTCGGCTCCCCAGGGGGGCAGAGGGTACCCCAGCTCATGTTTTTCCCGCCCTGTCTGCACCGTCTCTCTCCTTGGCACTCTCTTTGCTGTGTGACTGTGCTGCTCTGTAGTAGACAGAGGCAAGATCTGTGCGGCTCAGGGGTCATCATAACCACACAGCAAAAGGGACATCAGCAAATGTTCAAAATACCAGACACTGATCCCAGATGCTGTGCACATTAGTCAGTGGTGTAGAACTCTTCTAACAAAGAGAAAACAATATGTCTGTTTTAATGAGATGGAAACAAA
>CM032897.1:2035000-2067500 GCA_019176425.1 Megalops atlanticus | reverse complement strand
CTGCTGGACCGCGCTGCTGCGTTACCGTGCCGACCGCAGGCCTGTCTGTGTTTGCGTGTGCTGATACGTGTGCGTGCTGGACCCCGCCCTCCCTGGCAGGCTTTCTTCAGATGTTTTTGTGACGAGCCGATATAATCCATCAGCCTCTGCAGCCTCTCTGTGTTCAGGTGGCCGCCGGCGTATCCGGTTGCTCTCTGATTGGAAACAGGAGCCGCGGCGGGTTCGCAGCCCGAGCCCCCGGCCGTGCGCGGAAGCCTCGTCTCAGAGACTCTGCTAATGGGCTTAGATGACGCCTCCCTCGGCGGCCGGCAGATCGGGTTACTCGTTGTCTTTGGCAGTGCCAGTTGCTAAGCTACCCAGCATGACACACAGACCGTTAAGTTGAGCGGTGTGATTGGCTGGCTCGTGCGTGTGATGCAGAGAGACCAGACTTCCTGGCCCTGAATTGCATTAGGACCTGGAATTATCTCCTAATCCTCTGAAATCACACAAATATGCCTGATTGGGGCGAGTTCTGTTCACAGCTGGTGGATCAGTGTTTCACCCCAGCCAGCCCACAGTGTGGTTTCCTAATCGCGAGGAGTTACTGTGCTTTTGGAGCTGAGGAACTGTGGCGTCCCAGCTAAAGCTGTTAGTTCCTTCCTCTTTAAAAAGACACCATATGCTGAATTCCACACAAAGCTTTCTGTTGATGAATCCACATTGTTGCATTAATATTTATAATCCGCAGGGCTCTTATTTTGTGACGTTGCTTATTGTGGTAGACTGACTTTTTGGAAGTGTCTAGTAGCCTTTTCGGTTATTTAGAAGCCAAAATGATTTTGTTTGTCTTGTTTATCAGGAGCAGTGTGCAGTGTTGCACATGTGTATTTACTGTATTCGATGCTCTACACCAGAATTGGCAAGAAGCTGGTTCCCTGGGCACAAACAGAGAGTGTCCCCAAATTTTACAAGAGTTATGTTCTGAAAGTAACTGCACATCTTGGATTTTTAAAAAAATATCAATGTGTGTTTATATGTGGAGAAAATAAAACCAAATTTATGTATCTGGAGTAACCCAGGGACTTCCAGCCACTTTGTGTTTCACTTCTGCTAATTCCTAATGTCAGACCTGCTTGACTGCTGTAGACGTTTGGTGTGTTTCCATGAAGGCCTTTTTCCCCCTACCATTAGCTCTGGTTCCTCTTAGGTTAATGAGTGTAATTATGAGTGGCGTTAATGTGTGTGATTGTGAGCGTGTGTTTAAAGTTCTGTTCCTCTTCCTGCAGTGGGCTCCGGGCGCACAGGACCAGGGCTCCCAGAAGGCCGTTGCGGTGCCAGGGGAACCCCAGGAGGCAAGCTGGAAGGCGGGGAGTTGGAGGGGGCTGAGAGCCCGGCCTTCGTCCTGAGACACAGAGGCTGCAGCGCCAGCATGAGTCCCCGGGAGCAGGGAGCGGGGCTCACGGGCTGCAGCGAGGGCCAGGCCGAGCACGCCACACACAACGGGGTGAGCACTGCGCGGGGCGGGGCGGGGGGCGCAGGGCAGCCCGAGCACGCCACACACAACGGGGTGAGCACTGCGCGGGGCGGGGCGGGGGGCGCAGGGCAGCCCGAGCACACCACATACAACGGGGTGAGCACTGCGGGGGGTGGAGGGTGGGGGGCTGCAGCATCCCATATGGAACAGGGTGAACCCAACTCTCTCTCTGTCTCTCTCTCTCTCTCTCTCTCTGTCTCTCTCTCTCTCTGTCTCTGTCTCTCTCTCTCTCTGTCTCTGTCTCTGTCTCTCTCTGTCTCTCTGTATGTCTGTGTCTGTAGTGGGGAGGTTATAGCGTGAGGCTTGTGTGCAGAATGCTTCTGAAGGCAGTGTAAAGGCTGTCCGTGGGTTTCAGGCCTGCTGGTTTGTTAGAGTAAATGCCAGATTCCCTGGCTGAGTGTACAGAGTGTGCAAACACATGGTGGGGATGGCAGCGCATGCGAGTGGTCATTAGGACTCGGATTTATGTGCTCCAGTCTGTGTGGATCAGAGCTTTGAAGATGTGGGCCTCCAGGGAGGAATGGCGTGTGGGCGATTTAATGATCTCGTCTGCTGCCTGCTCCTGTCGCTGGCGACTCGCAGCCGGGCGGCTGTGCGCAGTACGGTGAGGAGCAGGGTGAGGCCTGGCAGCCCGGGAGCGGGCTCTCAGAGGGGCGGGACACTGCAGGGCCCGAAAACCGCTGCGCTCTCCTGCGGGGTTTCTGCACGCTGCGCTCTCCTGCGGGGGGTGTTTCTGCACGCTGCGCTGTCCGGCGGGGTGTTTCTGCATGCTGCGCTGTCCGGCAGGGTGTTTCTGCACGCTGCGCTCTCCGTGTTCGCTGATGAAGCTGCCGGCTCAGTCTCACACACTCGTTTATTTTCGCAGTGAGGTTTACTCCTGGCGTTGGCAGGCCTGGGTCCGGCTGCTTAAATGCCCGCCTGCCGTTTGCTCAGTGTGCCAACGGCGGTGTGGTGCACGCCGGCGTCCCCGGGAGACGGCAGCCCATAATGAGTGGTAACCTGATGCCGTCAGGCATCCTGGCGCCGCACACGAGACCCCGCCACCCCGCTCGCTGGTTGGTCAGGCCTGCGGGGGTGAGGTGTGGGGTGACAGAGGGAAAGGGCGATAGGGCGAGAGGGCGGGTGTAAAAACTACACTGCAGGCGGTGAGGCACTGACTCCCCGCTGCCTTTTCAGGCCAGGTGTGCATTATCAGCAACGTGCTCGGGTGATTAAAGTTTAAAGAGGGCCGGCGCTGTAACAGATGCTCGTTGAGTGCATTTGCATTAAGGGCCTGCTGGTTTCAGAGGGTGAGTGTGGCGGCCACACCACACCCTGTCCTGGAGCTTCTCACCTGGGCTGTAACTGAGACAGGTGCTATCACTGTTCCCCCAAAACTGAGGTCATTTCCTCTGACACGCACCTGGTTCAGCGAGTAGACCCCTCTGCAGCCGCTCTGGCAGGGAGTCAGTGTACAGTGTCATTAGTTGGATCTCCACACAAGGGCCGGCATGTGATCTGTCATAATATCACAATAAGAGGCACTTTTTAAGGCAGTATTTCAAGCACATAGATCATTTTGAAATGAACCTTTTATGGTTTTTATTGAAGAAGAATTATGCATGTGAACTCCTAGATTGTGCCATGTCAACTGGTGTGCTGTGTATCCAGTAGAGATGGGTTTAAAAAATGTCCCAACGTCTGGACAGCACTGGCTAATCCCACCCATATTTTAGAGTCTTGTCCAAAATCCCATTTTCACATCTCGTCCTCGATGCAAGAGGCGTCACCTGTTTGATATGGTGATGCGAAACGTTGTCATGTTTTGCACCTTCAGGTCCAGCGCTCAGAATGAGGACTCGGCTAATGCGAGCTCGCTGGCCTGTGTACGTGACATGGTCTGCATTGTCTGGCTGAGTGTGGGAGTGCAGGTGAAGGCCACTGTGGGTTTAGGGTGGGATCTGTGCGTACCCGATCATCCTGGTTATTATTTCTAAAGCAGGACGCAGGGTCGCTGAGCCCCCCACTCTTACGCATGCAGCCTGATTGCTTAAGCAGCTCAGCCCTACCTGCTTGCTGAGGTGCATCATCAGCTTGACCTGGATTCTCTGAGACGGAGGAACCTGCTGGCTCCTCACAGCCTCCCTGAGGCAGCTGGCCGCGTCGCTGAAAGGGGGACCTCAGACGGCGGCCGGGGGGGGGTCCCAGTGGGGGGGGGCACAGGGCCCCAGCGAAGCGCCCTGACACGGTCTGATGAGCACGGGCGTCATTTCCGGCAGGTTCCGGCGATGACTCCGCTGTGCGTGCGTTATCCAGAGCGCCGCTGCGACCGGCTGGCGGCCAGCGAGCGCCGGAGCTGCAGGAGACTAAACCAGACCTGCAGCGGAAATCTCAGAGCCACGCTGAGTGTGTGCAGACGCAGAAGGGTGCTCAGTCAGCTAACTCCTCAACTCCTCCACTTACTCCTCCTGTCCGCAGTTTGGGTGTCTAAGGTTTCTAAGACACCAATTCTGTCCGTAGTAATGTACATAGAAGAATGCTTACACCACATAATCCTCAATTTACTCCAGCTCCTCAACTTCAGTTCAACTCCTAAACTCCTTAAGTAACTCTTCCTGTCCTCAGTTTGGGTTTCTAAGGTTTTTAATATGCCACTTATATCCATAATATGTTGTACTGTCTGAAGAAGTGCTGTTTTCGTGACTGATGTTAGTTTAAAAATATCTTAATCTCTCTTGACTCTTAAAGGGGCGCTCCAACCCCCACTCCCCCTTGCCCACCTCCCCGACTCAGTCCCCCTTCCCCCCTCGGGACAGTTCCTCCCCCCACACCGTCAATTTGGGCTTGCTCTGGAGCAGGGTTTCCTGAAATTTCCAAACCCAGGACCCTCTTCATGAATGAACACATTTTTTGTGACCCAGCCGACCTGAGAGCATAGCTCATATATGTAGTCAATTTTAATATGTTTATGTGTATGTAAGTGTGAGCGGACCGGTGCCGTGTTTAGGGGGGGCGCAGTACAGTACAGCGTGTGTTTTTCCCTCCAGAGCCCCCGACACGCGGTGCAGGAGCTGCAGCTGCAGAGCAGGGAGAGCTGGAGGTACTGCTTTCAGAAACTGGGTTAAAGTTCACACAGGGGGCCGGGAGCAGGGAGGAAACGAAAGAGGAGGAAACCGTTTATACTGTCAGCGTGATTTACGTCCCCCATACCATTCAGCCACATGGCGCTTTACCCAGCACGCACTGCTCTCTCAGAGGCCTGCCTCATGCGTGTCGTATTATGATGCATAATAATGTGTGTGGGCTCACTGAGACACGTCTGCACTGACTCCTGCCCAGCCTCTGAACTCATCTATTAGAGGAATGATTAAGTGCACCGTCATGGTGAAAGGGAAATGTTAGATGCTCTCTGTTCAAAGGCGTTTCCTCTGAAAGGACACGCGGTGAGTCATTACTATGATCACTGTCATCACCACAGCTAAAAAAGGCCCCACGCTCGAACCCGGGACAAAAGAGCAAGAGCAGAGCGTGTCGGGTGCCCGCTGCATTATCCCACCGCAAATCTCCCAATCATAAATCATAACCACGCTAATGCAAATCTCTGCCAGTTATGATGGAGTGATATAGATGGGGAGTTAGTCATCTGAAAAGGATGCGCACCCAGAAATGAGTCATGCTGGGCTTTGCCCTGCTACACCCTGGTAACTGTGTGCTGGAAACTGACTTTGTTGTTTATATATAGTTGATATTTAATGAACTCAGATGCTTGGCTGCTGGGAGGCAGTGAGGAATGGGTAGCGCTACCCTCAGGGGTGAGGGCGTGAACCTCGCCTCTGGTCTGGCCCTCTCTCATTGGCTGTGGTTTTGCGGCTCTGTGCGGCTGCCATTTTGTTCCATCTTGTTTCCCACCGCACCCTGAGCACCAGCAGGGCCCCCCGAAACACACAGCACTCGTGACTCAGTCCTTCCCTCCTCTCTCTCCGCTTGTGGTCTGTCCTCATTGGACAGATGGTCGGTCCACCCAGCCCCAGTTTCGTTATCGGTCAGGGCTGTGGTTTAGGGTGTGATGCACTGGAATTCCCACAGTGCTATCACTGAGCGCTCCACGGGTTCGAGTTTGCTGTGGACATGCTCAGCTTTAGGTTACAGTATTAGCAATGTGGACATGCTCATCTTTAGGTTAGAGTATTAGCGATGTGGACATGCTCGGGTTAGAGTGTTAGCGATCTGGACATGCTCGGGTTAGAGTGTTAGCGATGTGGACATGCTCAGGTTAGAGTGTTAGCGATCTGGACATGCTCGGGTTAGAGTGTTAGCGATGTGGACATGCTCAGGTTAGAGTGTTAGCAATGTGGACATGCTCAGGTTAGAGTGTTAGCGATCTGGACATGCTCAGGTTCTCTCATTCGCCTCCTTGGTTTTATCCTGTGGGCAGCCCTGTTGGGTTCCACATGCTGGGAGTCAGCTGTGGTGGAGGTGCAAGGCCTGCAGCGGGCGGGGCTGCTCCTGCAGCTCTCTGCAGATATTCCTCATCAGTGATCATCAGTAATGATCAGCACTCAGCACTGTGCAGTCAGAGCAGAGGCAGGGTGTTCTGCCCTGAGAGCAGAGTCCGTCTCAAGGTCTCCTCCAGGGACACAGCAGCAGAACTGCAGTCTCTAACCAAACCCCCAGGTGTTTCCTCTTTACGTCTGTCTGTCTGTGTTTTCTGGGAGTGTGTGTGTGTGTGTGTGTGTGTGTTTCTGTGTGTGTGTGTGTTGTGTGTTTGTTTCTTTGTTTTGACATTTGACTGTGTCACCATGGTCTCCCGCCCGGGTGATGAGCTGGCGGCTCTTTGTTTTGACATTTGAGCCAGACCCTGACACCATACGACAGGTGAGGCAGCAGACTCCCAGCCCCTGGTGAGTGCAGGTCAGGTCCTGACCGCTCCTGCAGGAGGGTTTGTGTTAGCGGTCTGCCCCTGTCAGGAGGTGTGTGTTAAACCTGACACCCTGTGTGGAGGGTTTGTGAGGCGGTCTGTCTCTGTGTGGAGGGTTTGTTTCCCTGGCTGTCTCTGTGCTCAGGTTTGACCGGTCCTCCCTGGAGGGTTTGTGTTAGCGGTCTGTCCCTGTGTGGAGGGTTTGTGTTAGCGGTCTGTCTCTGTGTGGAGGGTTTGTGTTAGCGGTCTGTCTCTGTGTGAGGTCAGTGCTGCATGCTCTGCTGCTCTGCAGCTCCTGTTTGTGTTCCTCCAGGTTTAGCCTCTCTCTGATGCTCCCCTCTCACCTGTGGCAGGTGTGCACTGCCCGTACGAGAAGCCCAGCCTGTGGCCTGTGGGTGCTGGAGGGGGATCTGACCACAAGGCAATCCCTTCCAGCTGCTGCAAGCAGGGAACAGGATAGGGACAAGGGATATGGTTGGTTGAGTTTAGGGGATGCCAGTGTGGAGAAATTTTTCTCCTTGTCAGTCTGCAGCAGAGTGTCAGAGCTGACGGGATAAGATTCTGAGATGAGTTTTCACTTTGAACAGCTTCAGTCGGGTAACTTTAGTTACAGTGGATGTGGCGGTTCTTGTGTTCCCAAAATTTACTGTCCCACAGCGGGGCCTCGTGCACCCCACCCCACACACACGCACACACACTCGCTGTATTGTTCTCAGACAATGAGCTAATGTGCTTTGTATTTACCCTTTTATCTCAACCCAACACACACAATGGATTAATTTTAACACAGCCAGTTTTCATTAGGGGGTTTAAAGCGAATTTCTCAAGCAGTTGTTTTTCCCACTCCAAGAAGTACGAGGTGTGTACCTGTAAAACCCTAAAAATCTGTTACTCATAAGGTATTTTCATGAATGTCACGCTATGGATTTCACGTGTTCTCGCTCTGTTGTTTATGGTTTGTAGTAGAGCAGGGGCAGGAGAGAGGTTGGAAGGCTGTGCTAGTTTTACTGGTTCTTTCCTGGAGACGTCACACACACTGGCACAGTGTGCTGTAACGAGTGCGTCTGCCTGTGTCACATGACTGAGGTGGAACTGCGGAGGGGTTACTCTGTACAAAGGTCACCGGCTGCTGATTGGCTGAGGAAGCGTCAGCAGTTCCTTGACTGGGGAATGGAGAACATGTGATTCTCACAGAAGCAGAGGAGGAAAAAAAACAACAACGCTAAAAAACAAAAACCTCATAACGTTGGAATGATGTGTATGACTGATATTCTGGAACTGAAAGTGCTCCAACTGAATGAAAGCTTTTTTTGACTGTTGCTCTTTAGGAAAGAGTAGCTTTAACAGCCCTGAAGGAGATAAACTTTAAAAGCTT
Organism: Megalops atlanticus; assembly: GCA_019176425.1. Classification (NCBI taxonomy): domain Eukaryota; kingdom Metazoa; phylum Chordata; class Actinopteri; order Elopiformes; family Megalopidae; genus Megalops; species Megalops atlanticus. Next base: position 2,059,712 of record CM032897.1, on the reverse strand, counting down.
AGTGCTTTCCTTCCATTTTATTCTGTTACATTTTTTACTTTTATCACTCACAGAATTTAGCTGGACACAATGATTAAGTAAAAAGTGTTGGAATCCAGAACATGTTAAACTTGTTTAGAGCGGTTACTGACAGTAAAATGGGCCAGCTCATATTTGTGTGATTACCCCAGGTGTTTTCCTCAGGTCACAGCGAGTGGAACGGCATGTTAAGTGCTTGAATAGCCATTTGACTGGAGAGGAACCCGAGGGGTCAGTGCCAGGGGGTGGGGGTGGGGGTGCGAGGTTGGGGGAGCAGTCATTGGCAGGCCCTTCACCCTGGTGCTTCCAGATGAGACGTCAGAGCCACAGAGGTCCTGAAACATGAGTCCCTGAGTGAAAGTGCCCTTTAATGTGACAGTGTGGGTCTCCTCTCTCTCCCCCCCCATCTTTTTGTCTCTCTCTGCCTATCAGTTCAGTTTGGTTTTGGTTTTCATGAAATACAATTTGTAAATGTTGCCAAATCATATTACACATTTCAAAAGAAAGAGAGAAGCTATTTCTGTCTCTCTCTCTGATGTTCTCCATTTCTCCCTGTCTCTCCTCATCTCTCACACCCCCTCTCACTGTCTGCCTGCTTGCCTGTCTCTCTCTCCCTCTCTGTCTGTCTCCCTCTCTGTCTTTCTCTCCCTCTAGTCTCTCTCTGCCTGCTTGTCTCCTCTTCATCTCTCTCTCTTGCTACCTCTTTTTTTTCCCCTCTGCCCCCAGCCCCCACAGCCGTTTAGTGGGACATCCACAGCAGTGATTATTTTAAACTTCAAAGCCATGTCTTAAACGGGAGTGTAGCCTCTCTTTAGCGTGTTTTCCGGGGCATTAGCATTTCTGTGTTCCCTGTATTTCTATTAATCACACAGCCATTCAGCAGGGAGGCTCCTCATAATTAGAGGAAAAGTTCACAATTTTCATCTGTGTCTTTACCTTAATTCCACAGAGGGCTTGTGATGTGTGAGTTTTTCCTGTGTCTGTCTCCGTGGGCTCGTTGAGGCTGAGTATCGAGGACCGGTGGGGGAAGGCCTGTGTTTTTTGGATGGAAAGGCCATCAGTGTGAATTTGCATATGTTGCTCCCTGTACGAGTTTCTGAGGAACTGAGCCTGTAAGGAACAAACAAAGCAAACACAGTCCCAACACATCCGGCGGACAGGAAGCGTGTGGCCAACAGTTAGATTTGACTTGCAAAGAAGCTTTTGGAGAAATGTTTTATAGCAGCTCAGTTATTTCTCATATGTGCAAAAATGTGTATCAGACACATAGCTGTGGCCTTTTGGATGAGCTTTTTTTATCTTGCTCATGTTCTGTAGTTAAATCAAGCAGGGGATATAGTTTATTTTTTGCTAGTATCACAGTGAAATGCACCGTAAGATAGTTGAGAAAGCATTGGGAGGTCCTGCGGAAGGGTAGGGCGCAGGTAGGAAGATTAAACTGTACACCAGGAAATGAGCACGATAAGACCTTCCAAGTCTCGGCGTCTGCAGTTCTTTACATTGTCTGTCGGTGAAAGATAGGCTGTGGTGGTCATAATAATAACACTAATCAGAAACATGTCAGGATTGCCACTGGCTGCAGAGTAGGGTGGTTATCTCATAAAGGGGCTCTTATCGGATAAACGATGGTGTATTTCTGCTTTGTTCCTGCCTTGGGTACCTAACAGGATGGCCTGTCTCGGCCGATTAGGCTCTTTGGAAATCAGACACTCCTGGCATTTGATTATCTTGTGGTGTGATTCGATGCTGAAGTCGAACGGCGAAATATTAACCCCCTAAACCAAACATGCTGCGCTCCTGCCTCCTGGGGGGGGACAGCCCTGACCTGTTTTTAGCCTCTGTGTCATCTTTGCAAAGTCCCCTACTCTGAGGTGTTGCCGCGTTACTTCCTGACCCTCCAGCTGGCCGCGGTGTTGCGGTTTCGCCTCTGACCTTTGTGCAGGATTGCCACAGACACAGTGGCGATCATGCGCTCGACTTTGCAGTTATGACACCAGCAGGAACGCCAGCGTTCCCCACGCCCACAACCTCATTGCATCACTGTGCCACAGGTCAGCCGCCACACGGAGCTTATCACACTGAGCTCTCCCTGCACAAAGGTCCTGTGTCGCAGTGGCATTCCAAGCCAATGTCACATCCCCCCATCTCTCCCTCTCTCTCTCTCCCTCTCTCTCTCTCCCTCTATCTCTCCCTCTCCTTTTCTATCACTCTCCCTTTCCATCTCTGTCTCTTTCCCTCTCTCTCTCCCATGTGTTGGCATGTAGTAATGCTGAAATGGGACCGTAATGATGCTGAAATGGGGCCATAGTAATGCTGAAATGGGGCCGTAACGAATGGTAAATGTTGTACACAGTAAACTCAGCACTGGCCGTCCAGGCCTTTTTTTAGCAGCTTTGAAGGAGAAACTGCCAGAAGAAGGGAGCTCAGTTTGGAGCAGTGGCATTTCAGCACAGCTGACAGGTGCTTTGGCGTTTGGGCTCGTGTGGGTATCTCAGGGTGCAGAAAGGGGTGTTTGTGTTCCTGCACCTTTAAGGCAGTGTGGGTCGCGGCTGTCATAGGTGCCGTTCCCAGTGCGATGTGTGGGGTCAGGTGTGCGGGTCAGGCAGAGTGCATGTTGGGAAGGCAAGCGCAGCTGCCAGAGGGCTCAGTCCTTAGCAGAGCCACAGCTTAAAGCCGGCAGGAGCGCGGTGCTGGAGAACGGCGCGGTGCTGGAGAACGGCACAGTGCTCTCGCCTGCCACATCTCCGCTTACAGTCCCACTCCAACTCTCACACGCTTCCTGGATCAGGTCCTCTGTGTCCGTATGTGTGTTTGTGTGTCCGTGTGTGTGAACGCATGTGTGATGTGACGTGTGTTTGTGAGTGTGATGCTCTACAGTGAGCGCATGGTCTCTTATCCCGCTCCTCATGTGAGGGATAGATGGGACACGCTGGCCTGTAATTTGCGGGGAGAACGCCTCCTCTCTGTCACTCGCCTGGGGACAACAGCGGCAGTGTGCTCAATGCAGGCCACCTCCTGACTGCTGCCACCTGCGTCACCGATGTACAGCAGCCCCAATATAATCTGTCATTCAAATCTGTGTTCTCACACACACACACACAGGTCCCCTCCCCAAACCCAGGCTTAGTCATGAGGTCCATATTTTTGTCCATGACATCTGCAGCACATTGTATTTTGGCCATAGGGTGGGGGTGAGTCTTGTCAGTTTCTTGTCCATCGTCATTGAACTTGTCCTGTTCTGGGTGCAGGGCTTATCCGCTAAAATGGCTTATATGATGTGGATGGTTATTAGGCAAGCTTTGGCTAATCGCCACCTAGACACTGGCCGGATTAGAGTCAAAGCCAAGCCGCCCGTAATCACGCACCGCAGACCCAGTGCTAATGGTACCCTACACCTCTCCCGCTCACATTACAACACTGCCGTCTGCGCCAAACATGTATGTTTTCCCAATCCGGGATATTCGCATTCTTCTGTTTGAGTAACTTGGGAAAGAACAAAAATGAACTCTGTTAGTTTTTGTGGGCCGTCTCCTGCAAGGTAAGGGAGGTGCTTCTGGAAGGCCGCTGTGCACCCTGTACCTCTCTGAGGGTCGAATGGGACCTGTGGAGTTTTGTTTTCCCTTCTCAGAGCCCCAGGAGGCTGGCTGCTGAAGTGCCAGCAGCTGCCCGGAGACTGAGGCGTGTTTTTGTGAAAGCGCTCTGACCTATAGCAGCATTCAGCTGTTACGCACTGTTTTATTACTCACTGCAGTTACCCTGCCGCTGTAGTTTTACGCCCTGTAATTGCACAACATATTTAATGCCCTAATCAGATGCCCAACAATCAGATAAAATAAGAGCTTAATGAGGCAGTGAAACAGGGCTCCATTGTCCTGCACACAAAGCCACTCTCCTGAAGCAGGTGGTCACACAGACTTAGCCTTTTGATCCAAACCCCACAGAAAGGAGGATTATAAGCCATATTAATGGCCACTTTATTGTCATGAACAGGCCATGCATCTGCTATGCTTAATTAGGGAAGGAGGGTCACTCTGCAGGTGCTCACATAGCACAGCTGTGCCCTGTGTTTGGCTCTGTGCTGTGCCCTGTGTCTCTGTGGGCTGTGCCCTGTGTCTCTGTAGGCTGTGCCCTGTGTCTCTGTGCCCTGTGTCTCTGTGCCCTGTGTCTATGTGCCCTGTGTCTCTGTATAGAGTGTGTCTCTGTATAGAGTGTGTCTCTCTATGCTGTGCCCTGTGTCTCTGTGCCCTGTGTCTCTGTAGGCTGTGCCCTGTGTCTCTGTGCCCTGTGTCTCTGTAGGCTGTGCCCTGTGTCTCTGTCCCCTGTGTCTCTGTCCCCTGTGTCTCTGTGCCCTGTGTCTATGTGCCCTGTGTCTCTGTATAGAGTGTGTCTCTGTATAGACTGTGTCTCTGTAGGCTGTGCCCTGTGTCTCTGTGCCCTGTGGCTTAGCTCGCCTCTGCATTGCAGTTGTGGTGGAGGCATGTCATCTAAGGCCATGGGAACTGGATGAGTTGGTCCAACAAGCACAACAAGTTTTGTGTTTTAGTTTTTGTTTTCCCCACACCAATATTTTTTTCCACACTATATTAAGGTCAGTCATACCTCATCTGCTGAGTGACTGCGTTATTGATGTATGGAATGCAACAGTGCACATGTATGAATAATTTACAGTGAGTACTTCACATTTCATTTTGCATAGCCATTTTTGGAACGGTCTTGTACTGATTTTATTGCTCTGGATGATTTGTTAGCTCTGTCTCAGAAATTGCCACAGGATGCAGGTATATCCTGTGTGTAATTTACTGTGAAGAGGTTGGTCCCTCCTGTGTTCTGGTGTCCTGGGGCCACTCTCTCCAGGTGCCAGGTGGGTGGAGCTCTCTGTTCTCTCTGCGCTCCCAGGCCTGGCTGAAGCTGGTGTTGCAGTGGAGGAGTCCTGGTCCCTGTGCCTTTACACACACAGCCTCTGTCTGTGTAGCAGACCCTGCTCTCACGGTGACCTCTCACCCAGAGATTCCCCTCTCCCCACGCTGCCAGAGTATAAACAGAGCCTGATTCCTCATGCCAGGGACACCTGATTAATAGCTGAGTGCTGTGAGATGTTTGTATTTCTGGATGCCTTTTTAAGGTTGCCACAGAGTGTCGAGGGGGCATTAGCTATGTGTTAGCTGGGCGCTGGTACCAGCTGTGATCCCCACGGTGGCCCAGAGGAGTCTTCATACATCTGACTCACACCTGAACAGGTGAATCTGGTCGACGAACATTTTGGAGGCATCTGAGCAGGTGCCTGGCAGACCCTGGAGCTGGGTTTTGCTGGGAGATTGGAATGTAGCAGGTTTCTCCTTTTTCGCTGAGGCCGGGTAGTGTGAATGAGAAGAATGAGCGGAACGTTCAGGCTGCTGGCTCTCCTGTGACCGTCTCTCTTCCTGGTGGCATTCACTGTGACCGTCTCTCTTGCTGGTGGCATTCACTGTGACCGTCTCTCCCTCCTTGGCTCCTGCTGCTTCACTTGGCAGATTCCTGACCGATCTGTGTACTGCGACTGGAGTCAGCGAAACACGCAGAGAGAGAGAGGGAGGGAGAGAGAGTGTTGGAGAGGGGGAGAGAAAGAGGGAGAGGGAGATGGAGAGGGAGAAGAGGAGCGCAGGCCTGCTTTGAAGAGCAGTCTAGTCCTGCTTCTGTATAATTCAGAGAGTCTTGCCACAATACACTGGGCCTCTGCACACTGACACATTCCTTTATGAATATACGGATCCCGTGCTGTGGCAGGTGGAGACCCGGGGCGAGGCTTGCGTTAGAGGGGGAGTGACAGCCTGCTGTGTGTAGGAACACAGGCTGCAGCGCTGTGTGTGAAGGCAGGAGGCTGCTCTACATGTGTTGCGCTGTTATAATGCACGGGGCATGTCTTTCACGGACAGGGGAGATACGTCTGTCATGAATTATAGATGCAGCTCGCTTCTCATCTGAAAGCTTTACAGATGGAAAACAAGGGAGTGTGGCCGGGATTCGCCAGCTGCTGTGCTAACCTGCTGCCTCCGGCGCTAACCTGCTCCCCCCCGGCGCCCCCTGCAGGCAGAATGTGGTTGTCTTCTCTCTGCACCGGTGAATCTGGTGCTCTGAGCAGGGATGTGCCGAACCCGCCGCTCTCCCCCTTCCTCTGAGGCCGTCAGGGCCCGCTCTCTGCTCTTTTTGTTTAGTTTCGGGGGTGTTTTTGTTTTCCGGTTTAGCGGAGTTGACAGCTTATCGTTACTCTGACCGCCGGCTCCTTGGCCTTTTGAAATCCTGGGTTGCACACAGCCAGATGCCCTGCGAGTCAGAGCTCACTCTCAGACCTTTTCTCCAGTCGGAGTGTGTCTATTTTTGGTAATTGGTTGACGGCTGTAATGCGGCTCCATGCAGAATGGTCGGATCAGCCGAGCTGCAGAGGGCAGGACTTGTGTGGAGTCGCGGTGGCTTTGGGATGGGAAATGACCCCCAGCCCCCCCCCCCAATCGAGTGTATTTTGAAGTGGTCCTACAGGAGAACCAGAGACCCGAAAGCATGGAAACAGCCGTGGCAGAAACAGCTGCGCTCAGTGAAATCTCAGTGGATGTGGTTCAGTGGAGGGATCTGAAGAGGGGGCAAAACCAGGCGAAAACCTTAAAGTGCACTCCCCAGCACCTTCTCTCCCCCCCCCCCACCCCCCACCCCCGGCAGCGAGGCCGAACGCAGCTTGACTGTGAGGGCCACCGAGCTGTTGTCAGTGCCTCTCTCTCACGCCTGCTTTGCGTCACCGTCCTCTCGGCCCCGGGGTAAGCCGCTCCGGGCGGCACACCAGTCACACGGCTGCAGGGAATTACAAATGCTAATGTGCCTTCAACTCTGATTACCCTGAGACCAGAGCGCCGCTGGCCATTCCCCCAGCGGCCTTATAATACCTCTGTGTCCCTGTGCCTCACTCTCTTGCTCTTTCAGTCCTTCTCTCCTTCACCCTCTCACTCCCCTTTTCCCTCTCTCCTTCACCCTCTCACTCCCCCTCTCCTTCACTCTCTCACTCCTTCTTCCCCTCACCACGCTCATTCCCTCTTTCCTTCACCCTCTCACTTCCTCTTTCCCCCACTCCCTCATTCTGTCACTCCTTCACCTTACTCCCCCTTTTGCCCACATCTTCACTCTCTCATGCTTTCATCCTCTCATTCTTTCCCTCCTTCCCTCCTCACTCCCTCACTCCCTGCTCTCTTTCTCTCCCTCAGTCTCAAGTTCAGAGCTGAGATGGGGTTTACCCGTTGTCCACTGGTTCAGAAACACATTAAATGCCCCAATTGTGCTGCTTTCAACCTACTTACTATATTTATTCATTAGTCCTTCTTCAGAGCACTGGATGTACCTGCCAGCTCAAGTATTGTTATTAAGTCCAGTGCTCCAGGAACTCGAGGAGAGGCTAGTGTGATAACGTTCCTAGAGGGCTCTCTGTACTCTCCATACTGTGTGTGTGTGTGTGTGTGTGTGTGTGTGTGTGTGTGTGTGTGTGTGTGTGTGTGTGTGTGTGTGTTATAACCTCAAAACAGGGGGAATAGGGTACATGATGATGAATGACTGTGAGTTGCACGTTCCCTCTCCCGGCGCATTAATCTCCAGGGCCCTCTGTGTGTTGTGGTTATTATAATAGCACTCCGTGTTTCTGAGCGATAGATAAGACACAGTGGCTCTGGCTGTGCTGATGTTTGGAGTTGGAGCCTCAAACGCTTGCAGCTCCCGGAATGCGCCCAAAGCCAGGTCATAGCAATCAATGCTGTATTAATCAGGCTGAATGTGTGTGCAGTACAGTGTGCCGGGCTGTGGCCTTGCGTGAGTCTTTCAGCGCTCTGCTGTGAGCTACGGGAATCGGGAAATCATGTGAGGAGGAAGCTGCGCTTGGATAACACGTCTGTGTCCCTGAGTGTGTCCTTGTGTGTCTGTGCCTCTGTGTGCGCGTGTGTGTGTGTGTGTGTGTGTGTGTGTGTGTGTGTGTGTGTGTGTGTGTGTGTGTGTGTGTGTGTGTGTGTGTGTGTGTGTGTGTGTGTGTGTGCGCGCGCGCGAGTGCATCTGGGGCTCTCAGAGTGGGGCATAGTGTCTCAGATGATGTAATGACCTCCTCCGGTCTGACTCTTTGTCTTTTTGTGTCTGTCTTTCCAGGACATCCCAGAATCCAAGGAGGAGAGAGGGTCTGAGGATGAGGAGGAGAAGAGCTCGGATGAAGGCTTCATGGGCATGACGCCACTGCTCCAGGCCCACCACGCCATGGAGAGGATGGAGGAGTTCGTGCACAAGGTGAGCCCCCCCCACCAGGCTGATCAGCTCCACAGCGCCCCCTGCTGCCACTCTGCAGGCCTGCAGACGGGGGAACACGAGGGTGGAGAAGTGAAAACGCGTGTGTGACCCTGGCCGTCTGGTCTGTCACAATCAGACCTATTCAGGCTGCCTTTTCTAGGGAAGCAGTGGCTGTTCCTCTTCTAAAGAGAGTCCCCTTCGAGTGAGAGGGTAATGACTTCCTGCTTCCTCATTTTAAAGAGCCACTTGATCCTCCGAGCCCAGATGGCGGAGTCCCTGTGAGTGCAGTCTCTGAGCACTGCGTGACGTGCCAGGCTGATCTGAGTCTCTCCGAGAGGCTGTTTGCTGAGCTGCTCCAGGCCTGAGATCCCCTGGCTCTGGGAGTCCCAGCAAACCCCGCACACCTTCACATCCCCGCTGCTGCTCAGCAAACCCCTTTCCCATCAACCCTTGCTGCAAGCGTGAGGGGCAGAGCAGTCGCTGAGACCGGGAGCAGGCCTGCTTTCTGTGTCACTGCGGGTCGCCTCCGCAGAAAGGAAGCAGAATAACAGGCTGCTGTAGAGCAGAGACCTCTTACCCCCAAGCCCCCAGCTGTGTGCTTCCTGCAGGAGGTGCACACACAAACCAGCCGTCTGACGTCTTTTCTGCGCCCAGCTGTACTGAAGTGCGACGACTTCATTTTGCCAGCACATTAACATCTCGGTGTTTAATATGTATGAGAAACAGCATCACACGTGTCAGACTCTCACTCAGCCTTTACGCACTGGGCCAGAGAGCCCTCAACATCAGCAGTGTGCGCTGTGGGTGTGTTCCATCAGGTAACGCTGCTACCTGCTGCTGCACCTGAGCGCTGTGTTAGCCTGCCCCATCAGGTAACGCTGCTACCTGCTGCTGCACCTGAGCGCTGTGTTAGCCTGCCCCATCAGGTAACGCTGCTACCTGCTGTCGTACCTGAGCGCTGTGTTAGCCTGCCCCATCAGGTAACGCTGCTACCTGCTGTCGTACCTGCGCTGTATTAGCCTGCCCCATCAGGTAACGCTGCTACCTGCTGCTGTACCTGAGTGCTGTGTTCTGCTGACTGTCCTGATAGTTACAGCATGTTCAGGTTTAGCTGTGTGGCAGCCATAGCACTGAATGGGGGAATGTGCAGGACTGTCTCTGCTAACACCCTCTCAGCTCAGCTCCAAAAAAAAAAAAAAAAAAACCAAATCATCTAAGCGTACCATTAACGCAGCCTGCTAACACACAGTAATGTTTCATCCGTGTTTGAACAGTGCTGGTCTTTTATGGCTTGGAAACATGTGGTTGCTGTTTTTCATGAGCAGAGGACAGCATGTTTTTGCTTCTGGTTACCAGCGCTGGTATTCTGGGGTGTAAGTGATTCTGCAGATGTGATATCCTTGACCTTGTTTTGAAGTAGTGCTTCCAAGAACATGGCTTTTTTAGCCCCTCCTAACAGGAACCTCTAGGATTTCAACACTGTAGACAGAGAAGTCTTGTTTACATGCAACTGATTTTTTATGACTTTGTTTAGCTTCCTTTTACTCCATCAGTTTATTGGGATGTGTAAGTTAATTCTAACCTTATTTCTGTATTCAAACAGAAGGGTATAAGGCTGGGGCTTTTGTGCATAGACCTTCTGGATGCACAGTAGTGTTGGACTCTTCTGAAGACTTAGGCATGCTGTCAGGCAGGTCTGTGGGTTGCACTGGTCCCAGCTGCAGAGAAATCTCTCATTTCCCTGTAGCCCGTTGTAATAACGGACCCTTACCGGTTTATTCAGAAGAGCAGTTGTGTCTGGAGGTTTTCTAATCGAGCCGAGCTCTTTGTGACGCAATTACTACTTTAATGGAAGTGTAGTGTTATTTAACAGGACAGTTTTAATTACAGTCGCCAGCTGAGTGATGGGAGGTGGCGCAGGTGAGGATTTAATGGAGTGAGTAACTCTCAGCTTGCTCCCAGCCCGGCTCTGACGGAGGAGGGGGACTCAGGGGTGTTCCCCGGAGAGCTGCGCCCCCGTCCGTGTGTAACGCTGCCTCCTGTCTCCCTGTCCCAGGTGTGGGAGGGCCGGTGGAGGGTGATCCCGCACGACGTCCTCCCTGATTGGCTGAAGGATAATGACTTCCTGCTGCACGGCCACCGCCCGCCCATGCCCTCCTTCAGGGCCTGCTTCAGGAGCATCTTCAGAATCCACACCGAGACCGGGAACATCTGGACTCACCTGCTGGGTACGACACGCGCGCACACACACACGCGCGCCACACACACACGCGCTCACACACACACGCGCGCCTCACACACACGCGCGCTCACACACACACGCGCTCACACACACGCGCTCACACACTCGTACAGACACACATGCACGCACACACACACACACTCAAGCACAGACACGCGCGCACGCACACACTCACGTACACACTCACGCACACACTCACGCACACACACTCACACATGCACACACGCCCACATGCACAGACAGACGCACACACACACAGGCACGCGCTCACACACTCATACAGACACACAGGCGCACACACGCACACGCACACACGCACACACACACGTACAGACACACACGCATGCACACACACACACACGCGCTCACACGCACACGCAGCGCAGTGCATCCTGAAGCCACCATGAGAGCCACTGAGGCTGTGTCCGCCCACCTACTCCGAGGGAATGACTTGCATTTTCTGAAACAAAAGCCTACCGGATGTGGCAGGCTGTGATATCTGAACAGATCTGGCAGAGCACTGTAGGCAGATATCAGAGCGGTGTGTTGTGCTGTCCTGCTGTGGTTATGGGTAATGGAGTCCACCCTCTGTACAGCTTTGCACCAGTCTGTTTGAGAGGCCTGTGAAAGAGAGGACAGATGCCAGGATGTGTGCCATCCTCAGAACTCAGGCCTACTGCTCATCCTCGTAGAAACAGCACTGTAATGTGCCGTAATATTCACCCACCCATTGAGGGCCACTTGTACACACACAGACACTGTCTCAGTCACGCTCTCACACAGACCTCTTTGTTGGCAGGAGAAGTCAGGTTACTGCGCAGTACAAGCATGCTTAGCTGTAGTGGCTAATTAGGGAGGGAATATTTATGCTGCTATTAACAGGGGAAGGTCCGCAGCCCTGTGAAGGCAGTAGAGACAGGACTGCGGGCCCTCGACCGTGTCCCTCACAGCTGCTGAACAGCAGGCTTCTCTGACCCCAGCAGCACTGCACTGCCCGAGACACGCAGACACAGCGGGGTCTGGGGGTGGGGGAGGGAGGGAGGGAGGGGGGAGAAGGGGAGAGGAGTGCGGTACAGAAAGGAGGAGTGGGAGAGTGAGAGCAAAAGAGAAGACGAGTGATGGCTGAGAGCAGAATATACTGGTGGAAACAAAAGAAATGAGTTTGGCACAAGCGGGCATTAAAGGTTAGTTTAGGGTGATGAGAGGTAATGAGGTAATCTGCAGGTATTTTAATTTTAAAATAATGTTGGTTGAAAGAAGACTGATGGGTTTTCTGCTGCTTAAAAAACCCCAGGGGCATATTTTGTGAGTGTTGTATGATTTTATGATGTATTTGTTTATTAACTGTGTTAAGTTCAGTGGCGATTGTCAGCACATTCATAAACAAACATGCTGTACGTTCCAGGCAGTGAGCTGGAAGATAGAAAGTGAACTAATGAGCAGATTTTACACATGAACTGTTTGGTACTGCCCCCTAGTGTGGAGTCCTGGCATTACTCTTTTACCTGAAATGTGTTACATTAAAGAGCCGAGAACTGGGTGTCTTAGAGTCCACCTGCCCTATCAGACGGTAAAGATCATTTCTACAGAGTATAAAAAATGGTAAGCTGCATTTGACACTCTCTAAATTTAATAGTAAATTATTCTTTTGGACTCGAAGTTTGATAATATTTGTCAAATTTTCAGTTGCCGGGTGTTCTGAAAGATACCATTTTACTCTAACCTGCAGACTGAGCAGTTTCCTTTTTCCCTCTGTACGGTGGTCTTTCAGGATGTTGTGTAATGGAACAGCCTTGCAGGCCGGTATCTGCACTCTGCTGCTGATGTTATGACATAAAGCCATGGATATCATGGCTCTGTGCTTTTTCTGCATACAGAGATCCTGCTCAGCAGCATAAGTGACTGGCCTGAGTTTCTCTATTAAATTATTACTCTGCCAGGAATATTTATGAATATTTGAGTTATGAATGTATTGATCAATGAATGAAGTAGTTATGAAATTAGTCATTAATTAGTTGCATGTTATTCATGTTTAATGCCCAAAAATAAAGTATTAGCTAAGGAGCAGCTCAGCTGCATTGGAGCACGACTGAAATATGTGGCTTTGAAGTCACTTATTAGACCTCAGGCATTGTTATTGATTGACATATGGGCCAGACCAGGCCCCATATCGGGCTGACTCAGACAGACTGACAGACTGTTAAACAGTCATGTGATCACTGAACCGTCCCCCTGCCGGGCAGAGAGAGAGAGAGAGACCATGGCCCCGGGCAGCCCCCCCCGCTCGGTGCGGTCATAATATCCTCTTTCTTTATTCTCTCTCCATCTCTGTCACTGTCTCCCTCTCAAGTTCAGTTCAGTTCACCTTGCTTAATTACCATGACTTTGTATACTGTCAAAGCATACAACATAAACAGTATATCTGCAACAAATGATACACATGCACACACACACACTTAAAATAAAACCAGCCTGGGTACTCAGACTGCGCATGTTTTTTCCTCTCCCAAGAGGGTGTCTGGGAGGTTTCTGAGTTGTGGGTAGATCTGAATTATTTTAGGAAAATGATGATGTGTCTTTGCATATTTTTAACCCTCTCTCCCTCTCTCTCTCCCCCCTTTCCCTCTTTCTCTCTCTTTCTCTCTCTTTCTCTTCCCTCCCTCTCTCCCTCAACTCCCCTCTCTCTCTCCCTCTGTCTCCCTCCCCCTCTCCCTCCCTCTCCACAGGCTGTCTGTTTTTCCTCTGTCTGGGCATCGTCTACATGTTCCGGCCCAACATGTCGTTCGTGGCCCCGTTCCAGGAGAAGATAGTGATTGGGATGTTCTTCCTGGGTGCCATCCTCTGCCTGTCCTTCTCCTGGCTCTTCCACACCGTGTACTGCCACTCAGAGGCCGTATCCCGCGTCTTCTCCAAGTGAGTCCAGCGCCCTCACAGCGGGAAGAGGGTTATAATGAGCCAGCCTGGCTCTGCAGTGGGAAAGGGCTGTAATGAGCCAGCCTGGTTCCAGCTCTGCAGTGGGAAAGGGGCAGCACAGTGCTGGATGGGGTGTTGTGCCTGTAGGTTCTGAGGTGTGGGTGAGCCCGTACCTCCAGCCGTACTCCGCCATGCTCCTGCGGCCCTCTCCTCTTGCAGACTGTGGATGGTGTCTCCAGGGTTACGGTAACCGTGGCTCCTCTCAGCGCTGAATAGCAGTATTGATCGCGTGTCTGGCTCAGGGTCATTCACATAATGGAGTTGAGGGCCAACTTCATGGTCATCACTTCATGCTCATCGTCATGGCTGGGATGAAGTGGGGAATGCAGAGGGGATTGTGGGATACTGAGGGTGTGGCTGTGCTCTGTGTGTGTGCTGCAGGCTGGATTACTCGGGCATCGCCTTCCTGATCATGGGCTCCTTCGTGCCCTGGCTGTACTACTCCTTCTACTGCTCCCCGCAGCCCTGCTTCATATACCTGATCGTGGTCTGCATCCTGGGCATCTCCGCCATCACTGTGTCACAGTGCGACTTCTTCGCCACGCCGCAGTACCGCGGAGTCAGGGCCGGTGAGTCTTTCTGTCTGTCTCTCTGTCCGTCTGCATATATATGTGTGTCGGTCTATGTGTGCGTGTGTGTGTGAGATACTGTATGTATTAAGTGTTGTCAGATAGTTGCCACTGAGTTCCTCAGGGACTTATTTGCTCTTCTTTAATGTTTTATTTGCATGTTAGTTGATGAGTATTTTGATGGCGCTGCAGTAATTTGCAGTTTTGTGTTGAGCTGATATTTGTGGCGCTCATTAGCTCAGTTGCTCGCGCTGCCCCCCCCGGAGCTCATCACTCTCCCCCGCTGAGTCACCGGGCTCTCCGCACGGACCCGGCCTGCGAGTGACACTCCCTCCCCCTCCTGTCCTCCTCTCCTCCCCTCCTTCTCCCTCCTCCTCTTCCCCTCCCTCTCCACCTCCTAGTTTTCCCTCCCCCACCTCCTCTCCGCGTCTTCCTCCTCCCCTCCTTCTTTACCTCCTCCTCCTCCTTTTCCCCTCCCTCTTCCCCTACTTCTGTCCTCCTCTTGTTTTCCTCCCTGGTTTGGAGTCTCACTCAGGGCTGCAGTACTGCTCTGTGCAGCTAATTGGCCTGAGACAGTATCCTGCTTTATCAATTGCTGGGCTTTTTCCGGAGGCAGTTTGTAGAATCCCCCCGAGGCCGTGCTGACGTTTATGGGGCTGTTAGGGGCGGAGGCGCGGTGCCAGGCCAGGAGTCTGCTTCCTAACAGGCCATTAAAGCGCGCTGGGGGGGGGGTCACAGCTCCGCCGCGTAGCTAAACGGCTGCAGCTGGAGAAAGCTCTGAGAAAGCGCACAAAATGATATTTACCTAATATCACATCTCTGATCTCTGGAGGAAGTTTGTTTTCAGACTCAGTCTATTTGCTTGGGTCTTTGGATTTTATTTGTGTTTTTATTTGTTTAATTGTGTTCATTTTTGAGTATGGAATGACTGCTGGATGATTTAAATGTGCAAATAGATCTGTCTGATGCTTTCTTTTAAGGGGTCAGAGGATGTGAATGTGTTTTTTTTTTTTTGTTCTCAAAATGTGCCAATAAAAGTGAGGTAAAATTCAGTTCTCTCTCTCCCTCCCTCCCTCTTCCTCTCTCTCTCTCTCTCACTCTCTCTCTCTCTCTCTCTCTCTCACTCTTCTCTCTCTCAGGTGTGTTTGTGGGGCTGGGCCTGAGTGGTGTGGTTCCCACGCTGCACTTTGTGATCACAGAGGGCTTCCTGAGAGCCACCACCATGGGGCAGATGGGCTGGCTCTTCCTCATGGCCACACTCTACATCACTGGGGCCTGTCTGTACGCCGCCCGCATCCCTGAGAGGTTCTTCCCCGGGAAGTGCGATATCTGGGTACGTCTGACCGCCACTGTAACACACTCACACACACATGCACGCACAGAGACACTCGCACACACTCTCTCACACACAGACACAAACACAGACGGACATGTGCGAGTGGAGTTAGACTCTTTCCACCCTTCTCAGCACTAAAAACACAGCAGCGACCATGTTCCTGCTAGAGCCCCCCAAGCTATTTTGGGTGCTGCTGATTGAACCCAGATGTGTGTATGTGTGTGTTTGTGTGAGCATGGTCAGCAGTTATGTATCTGTGTGTGTGTGTGTGTGTGTGTGTGTGTGTGTGTGTGTGTGTGTGTGAATGTAAAAGGGTTGCCCCCTGCTGGCAGTGAGCCGGTCTGTGGCCTGTGTCCCCCTGTCTCCCCTCCATTAGTGCTAGCTGTGTAGAGAGGCTCTGGGCTGGGCTGGGCCTGTATTTCCTCAGCTGCTGCGCCTATTTTAAAGGCCTCTCTGCAGGGGAGTGTGTGTTTTTAAACACCGTGGGGAGGAAATCCAGGTTATGTAGATGATGGCCATGAATAAGTAATGTGCTGTAACCTCCTTTTCTTCTGTCTGTGCAGTAGCTTAACTCCGTTACACTGTGCAGAATCCACTCTGAGGTGCGGCTGCTGAACACAAGCACCTCTTCACTGACACGGCTGTTTTCTCCAGCTCATCTCATCTCCTGGAACACAGCCAGCCACTTTAAAAACAGCCATTGAAAAAAAACTAATGGGTGAAAATTCATGCAGAAAAATAATAGCTATTAGGTTCTCCCAGTTACCCAAGGAGAAAAGCTTAAAAAAAAAAGGTACAAAGGGAAAATAAAACAGGCATCAGACCTGAAAAGTGTGCCACGTGAGCTACACAGAGCCGTCTGCGGCCTCAATGCCTCCTGTGCGTCTGAGAGAGTGAGTGTGTGTGTCTGAGAGAGTGTCAAAATGTTTAAAGAGGTTTGTTTAAATACGATGTTGTCTGATGGTTCTTGTCAGAAAGTGTTTCATGGGTTCTGTTCTGGAATGTTCTGTGGAGCTCTCAGTCGAGCCCACTCCTGACGGTGCCATCCTGATGGTTTCCTCCTAATATGGAGCTAACAGTCACTGCCGGTCTGAGGGCTCTCAGTGAAGGGGAACTTTTTCAGTTGAACTACTGCACCTTAACACTGATACAGAAAGTGCTGGTAGAAGAAAGAGGTTTTCTCTGGGTAAAGCTGCCCTCTCTCTCCCCGCAGTTCCACTCTCATCAGCTGTTCCACATCCTGGTGGTGGCGGGGGCCTTCGTGCACTTCCACGGAGTGTCCAACCTGCAGGAGTTCCGCTACACCGCCGGGGCCGGCTGCGCGGAGGAGGGCGCGCTGTGAGCGCTGGCCGCTGTGGTGCCGAAACGCGCCGCCCAAACGCGCCACCAGGGGGAGACAGACCACCGGCGAGCAACACGTCTTTTTTAAATCCACAAGGATGAAACAAGAGGACGACATTAAAGGACAAGGTTTCTTTTCTTTTGGAAAACTACCTAAGTCTTGTCTTTTTCTTTTTAATAAACTGCACCAATCGGAGACATTAAGGTTCAGAAAAGAAGCATATTTATAGATACTAATAAATTATAATAGTCGCAGAGTCATAATTATAATTGTCAATATGCTAAAAATAAGAAGAGAGAAACATTTTGGTTTTATTGACAAATTTAAAAGGCAAAAAAGTATGTTTGAAGAGTTTCTGTCTCTCTTCCATACGGGGGGAGGGTGCTTTTAAACTGATTTTTCATGTACATAAGATTTCTAACTTTGGGTTATATAGATTTGTATTATATATATAAAAATAACAAAATCAAACAAAAAATGTTAAAGCTATAAGAAAAAAATGTCAAATTAAAATGAACCAAGATTTTAAAGAAAGAAAAGAGCCAAGAAGCAAAATCATGTCAAAGCGGTCATTTTTTCGTAAGTGGGAGGGGTCTGCTGGAATACCACACACTGTTGAAGTTGACTTTGCACAATAAGGTGAGACTTCCTGAGAGGAGGAGGGAAGGGGGAGGGGAGCAGCCAAAGACATGCCTGGCCTGTGATTGGTCAGAGTCCTGGATGACACTGAGAGCAGCCACGCCTCCTCCGGGGTCAGTGCCGTTCAGAGGGAGGGGCGTGGCCGACCTGTGATAAAATGCACACCTTTTCCTGGCAGCAGTTCATAAAGGAGAGTGGTGCAGCTTGGGGGCTGTTTCAGGGTCTTAGCAACGGGAGAGCACGACTATTACCCTAACCACTAGTTTCAGTGGACAAACGTCATGCGGTGGGCCTTCTCTAGTTTACCCTCCCCCCGTCTGAGTCTCTGTGTTGTCTGCTGTGTGAACAGAACAGTGAAAGAGACGATGCACTGAAGAACGTCACGGTCTGGAACAGGCTCCACACACAGGGTCAGAGTGGTGTCACTGTGCCCCTCTTATCCCCAGCACTTTGCCAGGAACCCCCGTACCCCATCACAGGAAGAACGCTGTGTCAGAGGTCAAGGGGTGTGGCCGTCTGAGGAGGGTTCACCTCCCTGAAGGACCTGTTCTGGTTCCTCTCTTACCATCACTGGGTGTCACCCTGTAGCCCTGCAGTGCATACAGACACACAGACCTCCCTGTGCTTTGAGTCCACAGTTCTGCGTGAGAGCTCTTTACTGCAGAGCTCAGATACACCAAAGCAGAAGCATATAGGAGTGTCCGGGCCTATGGCCTGGGTGGGGTTATGCTAATCTGCTTTAAGATGATTGGCCAAGAACGGAACATGCAGAACGAGGAAGCGCATCAAAAAATGCTTTATTTTTAATTCTATTTTATTAAAATTGTAATTAGTTTATTTTCATTCAGATATACTGAGATAAGAAAAGGGTTGTAGTGGTAGTGTTTTGGGGAGTGTAACCACCCGGGTCAGTGCAAAGGCTGTACACCGTGCTGGGACACCAGGGGCTGCTGAGATTGAGCTGCTTACGTGTGACGGCTCATTGTCTCCCTCTCTGTGCCTAGTCTGTGCGCCGGCTTGCTGTCTATCCGTGTATACACACGTAAAACGCATGCATCCGGCAAAGCACCTGCAGTTGTGAGAGTGCCTCTGGGGCCACCGTTTCAGCCCGTGTCCCTTAGAGAGAGTCTGACAGCGAGCGGCAGAGCTGGATCCGGGACTCCAAACCCGGGTCTGAACTCGGGAAAGAGGAAAACCGGAGGAGACATCACATGGCAACCAGCTGTGCCGGGTTCCTGCGGGTGTGTTACCGAGAAAAGGCACTCGGGCGCGGTCTGCGCTGGACACCAGCTGTGGGGAGTTTTCACCTTTTTTAAACAGAGAGGCCCTCTGCTTCCACATCCTGAGGACTGAGCCCTGGTGAGCCCTGCAGATTCCATGGTGGGTCCAGCGCTATTCTGGGGGTGGCCTGTAGGGGGCAGTACTGTGCACTGTTGTGGGATCCAGTGTTCTTATTCTCTTTCTCTTGTGTTTGTCCTGGTGTTTCCCGCGTAGGGGTGCTTTGCGTTCTACTTCTCATCTTCCAGAGTTGAGGCCTTGTTTCATTGTGAAATTTAAGTTAACAGACGCATTCAAAGAAACTGCTGTTTTTTTAAAATATATATATTTTATTTCTCTTTTTGCAGAGTGCAAAATGTTTGTTGTTTAAGCACACGTATAGTTCTGAAAGGGTGTGTGATTGCGATAGATCTTTATATCTGCTGTATTGTTCTAATAAAAGTTTTTGAATCTAAATCTTTTGGGTAAGTGCCATTTTTCTGTGTCTATTACAGACTGAAGAATGTTTGAAAGAAATTTTAATCCAAAGTGACTTGAGGAGTGAAAGCTGGCTCTAGGTATTTTCGGGATTATTTCTGAAACTGTTGCCCTGTGTTACATGGTGACACTGTGATTTGAAATGGCATCTGTGAGAAGCATTTTTCACAGACACAAATGCTGTTACAAATGCTGTCCTCACAGATGAAGTACTGTTGAAATGTAAGAAGCGTACTCAGCTGTGCACAGTACCTGTGCCTCTCCGCTGATGCAGCACTGACGATGTCGTGTCACTGTCTCACAGCCTCTGTCATCTGGTGTTCCCGCCCAATCACGGCGCTTCCCGCCCAATCACAGCGGCTCCTCTGCTGTCTCGCTGGGGTCTGTCAGCTGGCTGGGACGGGCTCTGACCGGGCTGCGTGCAGGTATAGGGTTACTGACCGGAGGCGTGGGGGCAGGCTACAGAGGAACTGTGGGCTCACGTCATGGGAGGAGACACAAAGGATGTGGAAATTTCTGTACTAACAGGGCTGTGGCATACTGCCATGCTGCAAACACAGTAAACTTTTATGAGTTTTACACAGGTTTACATTCATAGTGCAATACATCAGTTTAGTTTGCATTGATGGATGTGTTGTGCACTGTCATTCTCCAGTAGCAACAAAGTAATTGCAGCTTAGATGCTTTTTTTCCTAGCATTTTATTGTAATTTAATTTATTTACATTTTCATTGAAATAATTCCTAAAGCACCCTTAAGATATCTTGTACATATGCAGCATACTGTGCGCTCTCTCTTCAGCTGTACAACAGGATGGTTTTCCGCAGAAGCTCAGAGGAAAAATAGCCTTTATTGTGAGAGAGACTCTACAGTTTGTGGGTCACAGCAGTTTGTGACAGCTGGCCAATTGCGCAAAAAAAAAAAAAAAAAAGTATCCAATAACTCCACCCCCTACCCCTTCTATCCAATAGCACACCTGTAGACTAAAACCCAGCACAGTTTCTCACCATCCCATAGGCTGATGGAGTGATACCAAAGCACTGCTACAGTAAGCCAAAGCTCAAAACCGTGTTGTGTGGTATTGCCTGGGAGCGCTCTCAAACACTGCCCTCTGGAAAGCAACCGACAGACCTATCGAGGACAATAACTACATGTTCACATAATCGCAATTTTAACTGCAGGGCCTATTTCATCTAATTCTTTACATCTTTGTCTTGTATATCTCAAGCCCTGACAGCCTCGAGGAATAGTACAAATTTAGCCCACAAAACAAAGAAACATGAAATTTGCTTTTCTGAAACAGAGGAATAGAGCCGACAGGGATGAACATCACAGATTTCGACTGATCTGTGAGGGGCAGCTTTTGGGTTTGGTTGCTGCTAAAACAAACCCAGTCTTCTCACCCGGTCAAACCGACCAGGTTGCTGTGCGTTTCTACCATGTGAACCGTATGTCTCCACTGTAAGGCTGATGATATTGTTGAATCACTGCAAGTGGTTCACACACCAGCAATACGCCTCAGCATTTTCAACCCAATCAGTGGGCTTCGTTTTCCTCTTTACACATGTAAATACACTGATACATCGCTTCTCCTGTGTGTGTGTGTGTGTGTGTGTGTGTGTGTGTGTGTGTGTGTGTACGCATGCATATATGCTGCAAGTGTGTTGATGCGTGCATGTCTGCAGGAAAGGGGTGTGTGTGTGTGTGTGTGTGTGTGTGTGTGTGTAGGTTTGTGTGGGTGTGTAACACAACAAATCCCCTGTGGGCATTCTGCTCTTTTTCAGCATGGGTGCAATCGCTGGAAACTGCATTGTCAGACAATGTCCAATAGAGGGCAGAATTCATGTGTTCACTGTAGTCGACATCATTCAGCCACGGTGATACCTGCGTTAGCGCCTCGTCCGCAGTCCTGCTTCAGAGCAATTTTTTTCAAAGTTCCATTCCCACGGCTAATGCTACAGATTTACATGCATGGATTGACTAGCTATTTATGACATCACTGTATTTGCTAAAGGATGCGTCTCATGTGAAACCTCTCCGTGGGAGTATCTGTGTTTGCAGACGCGTTGAGATTCCTTTCACAGCCAAAGCATGTCCCTTTTTTCTCTGAGATTATATATATTTTTTTTTTTGCAAAGAAAGTGAATGGCATCGTAAGACACTGTGAGAAGCCCTTTCGTTTGTGCTCGTTGTGCAGGGTTAGGAATGGCCTTCGTCCACCATGTTGCCGTTGTAACGTCATTCAGCAGTCTCTGTGCTGGCTGGAATTCTACTCAGCTCAAAACGTAAGATAAAAAGAGTCAGTTGCTCCCATGCCAGTTTCTGCCGTTTCGGGTGACATGGGGAGGCGGGGTGTCGCCCCGTCTGTCATCGGAGGACCAACGCTGAGGTCCCCAGGGAGGCCAGGAAGAGAGCGATGGACAGGGAGATCTCCGACGCGCCACCGCAGTCTTTGGCATTTTCCTGCAATCAACAGCAACAGAATGAGAATATGAAAATGTACTTAGCATACTTACAGCTATTTTTTTCTGAACATAACTGTAAGGAAATGTATTGCTGAAGTGAAGCATATTTTGGCAATACAGGTTACACAAATGTCTGAGTGTTTAACACATGCTTTATGTCTTCTGAACACAAACCTCTTCAGCCAATACCTCAAACTCTCAGATTCTTGGTGCTCAATTCTCGTGTGTTTGGTCTTATTTAGTATGGAACTATTTGAGTTTGAGGTGGAGGGAAAACCTCTGCACTCTGATGTGAACATAGATGCAGCAGGGGTGTTGACTTACAAAAATACCATCAAAGACAATGTAATAACCAAACTACTGTAATAAAAACAACTACTGCACACAAACTAGGAGCAGCGCTCCATTTTCCTGCAGTTTTATGGATTTCATCACGTTTCATTCAACTGCTAATCTCATGAGCGTGTTTCTGAAGTCAGGCCACTGTCCGTCCAGATGGGAGTAACACACTCACTCCGGTGCTCAGTAAAAACAGGAGGTGTGGTCCAAGCTCGACGGCGGCCATTTTGAATTTCTACCTAGCTGTCTGAGTTCAGTTCCATTGTGGATTTCTAATCCTTTGTGCGTTCAACCTGCATCGTATTGTTTCCTTCTGTGAATCAGTCTCTTTTCTGGTCCTGACACGTCACAAATTTCACTGGTTGAAAAGCCGACCAATCGCAGTGAGACGACCAATCGGAGGCGAGAGGGGGCTGACCTCAGGGTGGAAAGCGTGGCAGGAGTCCGGCCGTCTCCGGATCTTCTGTGATCTCATCCTGTCGCACTTGACTGAGGCGTTATGTGGGGCGGAGTTAAGGACTAATACCGAGCGGAGGAAAAAAAGAACAACTACCTCAGACAGGAACAGGGGAGAGCAGCATGCAAACACCATTCACTAAAAGATAAGATAAACCCCTTTTCCTAAAGGATAAGATAAACACCATTCACTAAAGGACAAGATAAACACCATTTACTGAAGGGTAAGATAAACACCATTCGCTAAAAGGATAAGAGCATCTGCTGAATGACTAAATGTAAAGAACTGGCCTGAGACACAGTGAGGAAAGCTGTTTGGGTTTTGACTGAGAGCTCCCGTCAGCCAGCAGCGGAAGGATATATTTGACCTCCTTCGGCTCCAGTGTGATGGGAGAATACTTGCGGCTGCAGTCACAGTCTGCCTGAACCACCACCATCAGCAGGTTGCTGTTGGGGATCTGCTGCAGCACGAACATTCTGGAACACAAAAAAAATTCTGTAACAACAGTAACAACACTGTGCTCTGTAATAAGAACACTGTCTGGCGTGATTTCAGGGTGCTCTTGCACGCGAAGGATGCAAGACATGTTTCCCAGCTGCTTTGTGAGAAAGTGACATTTATTAAATTCCAACACAGTTTAGTGGAATTACCACTTAGTGGTGAGTGAACTAGTATTCTTAGTTGAGCAAGTGCGTTTTTTTATCCAGTGAAATCCATCAAAATGGCTTCAGGTTGGGTGAAACCTGATACAGGGAGAAGTGCATGCAGCAAAACCCCACTCTCTTTGGAGGATGCTAATGTTACGCCTGTGATGGACGTTAGCACCACTGCTAATAAGAACACTGTCCGTACTGTGAGAGAGGTTCTGGAGGTTTTCCCTGCTGCCCACCAGCTATGCTGGGTCCCTCACGCCTGCTGCAGGGTGTGTTAAGGTCTCTTTGGGTGAAAAGGGGTCTCTCAAATGCCCCAGGGTCTTTCTGGGTGAATGCCGGTCTGTCCAGACGGTGTAGGGCAGGGAGAGGAATGTTGCTGTTTACAGCTGCGGGGAGAGGGGCCGCTCCTGGGTAGGCCGGGTCAGACCGGGCCGGGCCGGGTTTGGGAGGAACGCTCTCCGCTGTGGAAACCGCAGCTCCGCGAACCCCACACTCAGGAAGCACAGCTTCCTCTCAGACTTTATTATCACTGTCCGCCACGCTGGAGTCGCGGAATTTTATTTAACGGTTTTTTGCTTTCTTTTCCACAGTTAGGGGAAGAGGGAGAAAAAGGGGACAAGAGAGGAATGGGATGAGCAGGTGGTGGGGTGGGGGTTCCTGCACTACATGCTGGGAACTCAGATTTGGGTCAGTGGGCAGCCGAGGCCAGCTGGGAGTTTGTTTTTAAATTCAGACGTTTCCCCCGGGTTGTGAGCGCCCCCCTCTTGGTCTTCTTTCCTGCTGCAGTTTACAGTTCCCGCACGACCTACCGGCAGGAATGGCAGCACAGGATTCCAGAACATCCACATGTGAAATAGTCCATGTCTGGCAGAAAGCAGCGTTACATGCATTACGTTACTCCTGCTTAGCAGACGTGCTCAACCAGGACAGGAGACATGGCTTACAATTTTTTCACTTGTTGACCACTTTTACATTGGACATTGACTGAGGTGACTCAGGTGACGTATCTTGCCCGTGGGTACAAAGGCAGTGGCACAGCTGGGAATCGAACCTGCAGCCTCTGTGTTGTGAGCCCTCCCCCTTATCACTACACCACACTGCACCAGGGAGTTTTCAGCTCACTGAACTCAGCACATACTGTTTTGTAAACATATTCTGAAAGATTAGAGTATTTAACTCTTCTCAGAGTGTAAACCATCAACTCTCAATTAATGTACAGCCCATGGGCAAACACAAAACAGACAGGAAGCAGAAAGCTTCCTGCTTCACCCAATTCTGTGAGAACAAAGAAAAGGTTCCACAAAAAGCTATGAGACACCCTTTCTCTTAGATTGGTGTTGTAGGCTTAAAGGGTTTTATAATGTAGACGGCTCCCAGCCTGACCAATCAGCTTCAGGGATTCACTGCTCTCAGAACATCAAATCTGGTGAAAACCTGCCCCCTAGTGGCCTCCAGAACAACTCCAAGACCAGAAGTTCACCTGTGTTTCAGCGTGAGATTCTTCACAATGCATGAGATTCTTCAGCTGAAGATGGCTTGGTTTCTGAGGTAAGTTGAAAGCATTTCAAAAACATGTAAACGATCTAATAACACTGTGCCTGTCAGGCTTTCAAATGTGGACAGAAATATCCAACTGTTGGCA
>CM032897.1:1855000-2030000 GCA_019176425.1 Megalops atlanticus | reverse complement strand
AAACTCATACTGTCAGCAACGCTATTGCTACCAATAGAGTATACATACATCACCACAACCGGTCTAATGATAGTGGTGACAGTAAATGCTTCTCTGAAACATCTACCAATGCAGCTGTGCAAAAGCAGAGTCTGGTTATTCCCAGGACTCGGGTTCTACCTCTTAAACATGCCCATCGTCATCAGTCGTGACATCACAGCCCCCTCCAGCTCTCCCAGGAACTTCCCGACCTGTAGGGACAGACACAGGATGGTCATGTGACCCACGGAACCACCATCGCCACAACGGACCACAGACAATGGACGGTTGTTAGTGGATGATTACCCAGGGTGCAGTGTGTGTTTGGGGGTTCTTTTGTGGTCACTTCTGTTTGTGGGTTCCACGCCAGGATCAGTGAAGGTGTTTGGCATTAGAAAATGGAATCCTGAGGCCTGTAGAACTTTGCCCGGGTGAAGGCAGTCTGAGACCAACCACTGCCCTTTGCCCCTTTTGTGTATCTTTTTTGAACCCTGTTTTGGAGTTACCCACACAATAAAGGCTTTAAGAAAACTGGAACCAGCTCCTGAGAGTGCCTCCGACTGCTTCAGGCAGGAGAAGCTCTTTTATATTTGGATCTGACTTTACAAATGTCAAGCTTTCCCTTGTCCTGGTTTTTACTAGCTGTATGTTCAGATGGTCTTAATATTTTCAGATGTTTAGATTAAATAACATTTTTTGTCAAAAAGAAGGAACATGTCACTTAAATATGAGAACAGAGAGAACCTTACTTGTTATATTATTATTGACATGCACACAATGACAAGGGCTGAAAAACAAGGCTTGTCTTTGAACCGAGGGCATCCAGTGTAGATGGAAGGTATTTGGACCTGCTTATGTTCCAATATTAGACAGTAATACACACACTCTTCAGCACACATTCCTCAGTCTAAGCAGTGGAGGTAGGCTGGGCCTCGTTAATCTGGATCTGCATTTTAAAGCGTGTTGCTGTCCCTTCTGCACAGAAAGCAGCGCAGTCACACACATCACAATACCAGTAACTCTTACTATCACTCCCACTGTCACTCTGGAGCTGTGTGTGTGTGTGTGTGTGTGTGTGTGTGTGTGTAAACCCTCCATACCCCACCTCTTGCCCCCTCCCTCACATTCCCTCTGTCTTTCTCTACCTCTCTCCCTCTCTCTCCCCCTCTCCTCTCATTCCCTCTGTCTTTCTCTCTCCCTCTCTCTCTCCCCTCTCCCTCTCCCTCTCCCTCTCTCTCCCTCTCCCTCTCCCCTCTCCCTCTCCCTCTCTCCCCATCACTCTCTCCTCTCTCCCTCTCTCCCTCTCCCCCTCTCTCCCTCTCTCTCTCCTCTCCCTCTCCCTCTCTCTCTCCTCTCCCTCTCTCTCCCTCCCTCTCTCCCTCTCTCTCCCTCTCCCTCTCCTCTCTCCCTCTCTCTCCCTCTCTCTCTCTCTCTCTCTCTCTCCCTCTCCCTCTCCCTCTCTCTCTCTCCCTCCCTCCCTCCCTCTCCCTCTCTCTCTCTCTCTCTCTCTCTCTCTCTCTCTCTCTCTCTCTCTCTCTCTCTCTCTCTCTCTCTCTCTCTCTCTCTCTCTCTCTCTCTCTCTCTCTCTCTCTCTCTCTCCTGCATCTCTCTCTCTCGCTCACCTCCTCCCCCTCTCTCACTTGGCCATATCTGATCGCCCTTTCCCTCTGACTCACACATTTCAGCGCTGTGGAGCAGAGAAGATGGTTATTCTGGAATATAACGTTTAACGAGGCTTCACACAGCCATGGCGAGAAACAAAGAGAACCATTTCAGGTGTGATCTCAACAGCTTCCGCAGGGGAATGAAGAATCCTGTCTGTGCCAGATCACATCCCTGCTTTTCTGTATCCAGCAGAATTAACCGTTAGAAGTGATTTCTCTGCAACTTTTTTTAATTGTCAAGCACCTTCATAATTAATCAAAATCAGAAGTGTGATTATCCAGCTCACTCTCCACCCACAGCAGAGTTTATTTCACGTTCTGCAGCTGTCCTTATTAAGCTTAGGATTACTCCTCTGCAAGTCTTCCGTATCTTAATTCCAAAACATTGTGCTTCCTGTAATTATTAGCCCTAAATGTCTGGGAGTTTCAGAGCTGTTTCCGTTGTGTTGGCTGGTGACAGCCTCCCATGTGATGGACAGCAGTTGTCCTCTTGCGTGACTCACTCTGTGAGGCAGAGGGTCAGGTGATGACCTGGAAGAGAGAGCTGAGCAGCAGCCAATGCCGCGGCAGAGACAGAGTCACATGGTACAGCTGGCAGCACAGGTTGGGAGAGGCTGCGTGTTTTGTATTCGTGCTGAGTGACTCATCACTGTTTTCCTGTTAGCGACCGCTTCACACACACACACACACACACACACACACACACACACACACACACACATACACACACACACACACACACACACACACACACACACACACACACACAAACTGTACATATGTGCACACATACAAACACACATATGTACAAACACACACATATACACACACATAAATAAAATAGGTGCATTTCACAGACGCACAGGTGGTGACTGGTGGTGTGTGGTGAGAGACAAACGCAGGGATTCACAGCGGTGCACACAGACAGCTCATGTGCATATGGAAACTGAGCCCACACAAGCAGCGGTCTGATCAGCACAACACACTTACAACTAACAATTACTGTCTTCATTCTACACACAAAAGAGTTGCCTGCCTGAGGAGCTGGGGGAGTATTACCATAAAAAACACAAAACACAAACCAAGGAGATTCCTGCCGCAATGCTATAAATCTCACTCAGAAGCTGGTGAAATATAAAACCAAATTAATCATCCTCTAACTGCACCAGCAATATAATTAATACATTATGTAAGTAATATAATTAATGTACACCAAGTGAAGCTATGTTTTCTGTCAGAGGTTTGATGCATTAGTCATGTTCTACTTCTATTGATTTCATTTTTCTGCAATTAACTACACAACCTGCTATTAGAAAAACACCCCTTTCCAGAGCAAAAATTGATAAAAATGAATAATGTTCAGGCCAGCAAATAGTATGCACTGAACCCCAACTCAAAATCTCTCTCTCTCTGACCTTCAAGAGTTGAACTGCAAAAAATGCTATGCATGAATATGGAATATGCAAAATGAATGAGTAAACATAATATGGTAATAATATTAATAACAACAACAATACTAATGTTACAATGATTACTACTAATAATAATAATACTTATTATTATTACTGTGGGAGGTGATGTCTACCCTTGGTTCATAACAAAGGAAAGAGCTACACTTTTGCATCGACACTCCTCTGCTCCTGTCCTTGCCCATAGCCCAAGGGCAGACTGGCTATGCTGCACAAGGAAGTATAGCTCATTTGGGAATCTGGTTTTGGGGACCTGTATTCTGCAGGACTGTCCTCTCCATTTTAACAACCTGGCTCCTCAGCTCTAAACACCCGATGACGTTGAAACGTGGACGACTGACTACACGCTGGTCTCCTCACGCTGAGTGACAGGAAGTGATGTGATGTCATTGGCTGGTTTGCTTTTGAAAGACAGCTCCTTGTGCGTCTGGGAATTGTGGCTGAAAGAGCTGGTTTCTGTGGTCATTCTGAGATAATTAAAGCGGGCTTTCATTGTATCTGGGCTGTGCTCGATGCATTATCTCATCTTGCTGAATAAGGATGATAATTGCCACATAGTTATTTAAGGTCAAATTTTTCCTCTGTTCTGACAATAGTATCTCAACTTGGATCATTAAAAAGTTGGCACATTTAAGGAGAATTAAGTGAAAAGATTCATTGTGCATGTGGGTAGTGATGTAGATGATGCCTTTGGAATAAGATGTGAATGGATATGTGTGGGTGATATCTTTGGGATCTGATATTACTGGATGTGTGGGTAATGTGTTTGGGATCAATATTAGTGGTGTAGATATTCTCTTTGGGATCGGTGTTTCCAGACACACACACATGCATGCATGCACACACACACGCACGCGTGCACACACACACACACACGCACACGTACACACGCACACACACCATCCCAGGACAGGAAGTTAGTGTTTCACATCAATTGGCAAAGCAGAGAACTCCTACGCCCCCCCGGTTCCGCCCCAGCCCAACCCCCCCGCAGGTCTCCTCTGTACGGTACTGTACTCGGTAAATTATTCAGTTTACTTAATTCCATCTCGCTGTTTCGTGCCATTTCCCTGTCAAAACGTCCTGTTCAGGCCCTTCCGTTCTCACTTAGGTCACAGCAAGTTTGAGCCAGAAACACGTCATATTCTCACTGCGCTTCTGACTCCTCTCTCTCACTGTGACAGACACTGTACTTCACTTCCAGAGAGAGGAGCTTTTGTTCCACCCTGTTAAGAGTATATCATCCAATACCACAGTGTCCTTCATGGTGAGAATAAAGACAGAACTAATCAACAGCCTGAGAGAATTACAGGATGCAGGCCAAGTTTTGGTGGTGTTTACGGTAAAATGATACGCAAAAGTTGATAGGTACAACAGCATGTTACAGGCTGGCACTGTTACAGACACAATGGAGAGGAAAACCAACCACCCTCTGCTTCATTCATTCATTGACATTAGAAACAGTGTTTTACACTGTGACCCATTTTCTTTAAAATTCAGCAGCACTTTAATAACTCTGCAGATGAAATATTTAGCTGGCGCTGTTGATGCAGTCACGCCTGTTCTTTCCCTTCCTAAAAGAAGCACTTGGGATTACGACAATAAGATCGCGCTGGAAAACAGGCTCTCCACGCCGGACACAGCGTGACGTCTGCAACGCTGTCCTCAATCTCCCGCGCGGAACAATGCGGGATTACGACAGCTCAGCTCGCACTCGCGTTAACGAGGGGCTCCGCCCCAAAACCGGAGGCTGCGATCTCAGAGCCCGGTCCCGCGTGCCGGAGAGATCCGGCTGAATGACACGGCACTATTTATACGGTAGAATAAAAATAAAAATAAAATAAAATGTACTGTACATAAAACAACAACAGAAATATGCTAATATCTGGCACAGCGGCACAGAAGAGCTTTCTGCAGGGAATGACCCAGGAGGGTGAGGAGGAGGGAGGCGCATACACTGATCCCCCGAGGCCCCCATCACTTCAGTGGAGCCGTACTCATATGAGACCCCCTGAAACCAGAGGACTAGGGTTCTGGCCCTCTTGAACAGGATATGGGGTGAGGGGGGCCAGGAGAGGGTGGAGTTAAAGGTAGGAGGGGCTTATACCCATGGATCAGGCCATTGACACCCCCCCCCCGGCAGCAGCAGCGCAGTGGGGGGGGGTCTGTAGAGCGCTGTAGGCCTGTAATGCATATGTAAAGACCTTGTCCCGCATGCCACAGTGCTGTCCTGTGCCCTATTTAAACAGAGTGGTATGCACTTTGGGGGGGCGTGTCAGAGCCACTGAGGGATTACAGCACGCTAACTTTCCCAAATCCCAGAGGCGCTGCAGATGTGGCTCTGGGCGGTGGGGGGTAAAGGGGGGGGCTGGGGGTAAGTATGTGATGGCCGGCTCAGCCCAGGGGAAGCAGCTGGGGAGTCTTGAGCCCGTCGGCCGCACAGTCCCTCCTGTGCTTCATCAGTGCCGGTTGCACCGGGCAGGCTTTGGGTGAGATTGCTGCGGGCGCATGCGGGTTACCGTAGATACAGCACTGTGGCTGACACCTGTGCCACCCTGATGGGGCTCACTGTACCTGGCAATACCTGCCTGAGCCACAAAGCCACAGAGACACAGATCACCTGTTGTCAGCTCCACCTACACACCTGTCCTCCCATTGGCAAGAGCGGCAAACAGTATGGGGTTTAGAATACAATCAGAGCAGTTACTAACCCCAGTGTGTAGCACTGTGATATGAGCAGTCATTAAAATGCCTGCGCATGCACTTTACACCGCTGTCTGGGGAAGTGACACCTGTACCATTACATTACATTATTATCAATTATCAGACTCTCTTACCCAGAGTGACTTACATAGGTTACAATTTCACATGTCATCCAGCTAGATATTTCCTGAGGCAATTCTGGGTTAGGTACCTTGCCCAAGGGTACAGCAGCAGTGTCCCAGCAGGGAATTGAACCAGCAACCTTTTGGTTACAAGCCCTGCTCTTTACCACTACACTGCACTGCCACCCCCACCCAAAGAGGACATAGACTCAGAGTGATATCCTCCTAGCACTGTCCCATGCCAGACTGTGGGTCTAAGCTCAAGGCCCATAAATCTGGCAGTCTAAACAAATGTTTTTAAATGAGGCGCAGTGAGGTAATGTCTATAACTGCTGAATCACTCACTATTTTCTTCCGCAGACTGAAAACTCATCTGTTGAAACTGCATCTTGATTGAAACTCGATTCAACTAATCCTGAAGTCAGAACATTCATGTTGTATCCTCAGATACATTCACTATATCAAACTTCCCCTTGCACTTACTGTGGCACTGAACAGAATATGCCATGTTATGTAATGGATCCTACTATGGGATTGTAACACTTGTGGTTTAGCCTGAGCTCTGCTCTTAGCCTAACCCTCTTGTCTGCACTTTTGTAAGTCGCTCTGGATAAGATCATCTGCTAAATGACTAAATGTAATGCAATGTAATGTACGCTTATGCGTCCCGTCTTTTAAAAAACGAGGCGTGGGGAAGTAAAGTTTGTTTATGCTTTTGGTCGTGCCCCACTCAGCTGTCTCTGACAGGATTAGGCACTGTAAATTTCTTAAATCCCACGAGCACTGCAGATGTTGTTTATGGGACATCAGATGGCCCATACTCAGACTGATGCCCATGTATGGCATTCCCCCCCCCCCCCCGGTCCTCCGCACCCCACCCCCCCGGTCCTCGGCACCCCACCCTCTCAGGACCAATACACAGTGCGTATGTCACAGGACTGAGGTGGATACTAGCTGAGCATGGTCCAGTGATGTAACTCTGACAGCCTGGGCGGTAATCTGACCTCCTGTCAAAGGACTGTGAAGAACAGGACTGCCCCTCTGCTGGGGTCTGGGTGAGTGTTGAGTGTGTGTGCCTGTGTGTGTATGAGTGTGAGTGTGAGTGTGTGTGTGTGTGTGTGTGTGAGAGTGAGTGTGAGTGTGTGTGTTTGTGGGTATGTGTGTTTGGGGGGGTGTGTGTGTGTGAGTGTGAGTGTGTGTGTGTGTTTGGGGTGTGTGTGTGTGTAGGGGGAGCTGAATTTTCAATCGACAGGTGATGATTTTTGTTCCTGTTTCACTCTCACCTCTTTCTTCTCCCTGGTCACCAGGATGAAGCCGTTGCTGTCGATGAGATAGCAGTTGATTTCCTGCGGGAGAGAGGAAGCAGAATTAGTGACATCACAGCACGCTGACACCAGCTTCCTGTAGGAGGCGCTGCCTGGCCTGCACCAGCCCAGACCTGCACTGTAATCACCAGAAAGGGGGAAGCTGGAAGCCAGCCCTGCTGCCACAGCCAAAAGTTTTGCTTCCATTTCAATTAAATGTGAAGTACTTAGTCACACAATAGCTATTATCATAATCACTTTTCCACAATGTTAACTACTACTTATAATTATAATATTTAAACCTTTATGGCCTGCAATTACATGACTGCAGTGTTTCATGCGTCGGCCGGGCTGCATTTCGAGCCAATGAAGTGTCGGTGTGTTTCATGCGATTTCTCCATCACGAGGCTAAGAATAGCCACACTTGTGTACAAATTAAGCTGTCATTCCATTCAGCACATGTGCACTTGACACTTTCAGTCTGTAATAGGGACAATCACGGAAAACATATTCCAATGCAGCCTATACTATTATTCCAGGAAAAAAACCCAATCTGTTAACGATCTAATGCGTGTGATTGACATCACTGCCAACTTAACCTGAATATGACTGCAGAATCAGACAGAGGCCTCCTGTCACCCTGAGCTGGGCCTGCTTCAGGCGGTCTCCACGGTGACTGACATATGTGGAGTACAGAGCACAGATATTCCCTGTATTAACCAGATAGCCAGCTCAGTGTGCTTCTCGCTGAGTGTGCTGTCTGTGTCGTTAATGAAGCCACAAGTGATTTGTGATTTATCTGTGCATATCCATGAAGGTGTATAGCCTACAACAGGACATCCACAGCTTGCAAGACAATGCAGACAACACTGGAAGCTCCCGTTACCAGCTGGAGCCTCCTAGAGCAGCATATCTGGTTAGAATATAAAATGTCTGTGGCGCAGACAGTGCTGAGCTCCAGGTTCTTGTGAGTTTGCTGCCCTTGGCCTCAGAGAGGCATGTGCACATCTGTTTTTCTGGTACAAGGTCCCTGCTAACAAATGATGAATAATAACAAATTATGCTCACTGAGCTTGAGAACAATGTGTGGGCACTGACTGCATTTTTACTTTTCTCCCCTCATAAGAGGTTCTCTCAGATCACTGCTGTATCGCAGAGGGGGCTGTCCTTGCAGCTGAAAGCTGGATAGCCATGCGGTGCTAACAGGAGCGGGCCAGAGCTCATACTCACTGTACTGTCGCAGTTGAGAGGACACGCCCCGTCCACACGACTGCACTGGAGGAAGGAGAGAGAGTCTGAGCGTCAGTATCCAAACGCAACAGGGCATGGAGAGGGAGATCTAAGTGTTACTAAGACAACACACATGCTAACGCTAATACAGGAGCACAAAACGGTACCAATGTTGTGGCAAAAGCAATGCAGATAATTCCGCCTGTCTGTCTGTCTTCCTGTCTATCGGTCTGTCTGTAGGCACGTCCTCTGACCCGTCTGCGTGTGAGAGCCGTCCTCTCATCCCCCTGTTTTTTCAGCGCGCTCTTATCTGGCTGTAACTCTCTCAGAGCTCTCTGGGCCTCCCACTCTGAGCTCCAGCAGGCAGCCACCTACACAGCCGAGCACCAGCCGTCCACGCTGTTGCCACGTGAGCCTCGTTGAGCTCAGCGTCTCCCCTCAGGATGCTGCCGGAGCCCAGGGCTGCACAGGGCCGAACACCACCTCACCAAACCCTGCACCGAGTTATTCAACTTCTGAAAGCACCAGGACGTGTTCTATCTCATGCATGTGCAGGAACACAGTGTGCAGGCTTATAAATGTACCCAAAACAGGATGCAAAGCTGTTTTTGAAGGAAGGTAACTCACCCTTACCCTTTACTATGTAAATTAAGTTTAAGTAAGTAATTTAAGTAACTGACAGTGCTATAACATGTTCTATCAGGGACATACTCAGGAATGAAGTGTGTAGGCTTACATATGTGCCCACAGCAGGCAGTAAAGCTGTTTTTGAAGAGGTCACTTAATTTAGACAGTAAGGGTAAGTTGTAATGTAAATGTAATCGGCAAGTGAGCTGGGCTGTATGGCGGTACATACAGACGCTGTGTGAGCACACTATTTTTGGTTGGACGAAGTCATTTTTAACCCTCGTAACGTAATGAAGGCGCTAACAGCACGTGGCTAGCTGCAGCATGCACTGTCCTGTGCCGGAGTCACGCCGCAGGTCCATTTATAGACCGCTGAGCCGTCTGGACCCCGCTGCGCTGGCAGTCTCCGCCGGGGGCCTGCACGGGCTGCCGGCCGAGGCGTGTCCTGCAAGGCCTGCTTCGCAGAACCCGCGCCACCTGCTCTTCCGCGTAAAAGACGCAGGGACACAAAAGCCAGTCCGCTGCGGATCGGGTTTCACTGCGTGTGTACCATGCCGCTGCGGGCGTGGTCTCTGCCCTCCCAGCTACTGCGCCTCCACCTCCAGGGGAAACAGGTTCCCGGCGCTGGCATTCTGACCTGCAGCTGGCTCAGAATCGAGAGAGAGAGAGGCAGAGGGAGGGATGGAGAGAGACAGTGACAGATAGAGGGATACAGACAGAGAGACAGAGAGAGAGGGGATGGGGGGTGTCGAAACTGAGAGCCGCCGAGTCTTGGCAGCCTGTGCCTGGCAGGATGGAGGGAGTCATCAAGCTCAGTGCTTACATCAGCAAGCGCTCCCACGAAACCAAACCCCCGATCCATCTGTAGCTTCAATCAAAAACCCCCAACGCCGAGCCCCCCAGTAACTCAGCCCCCCAGTAACTCAGCCCCTCAGTAACTCAGCCCCAGTAACTCAGCCCTCAGAACTCAGCCCTCCAGCTCACATTTAACACGCACCAGAAGGTCAGCAGTTCAGAGAGGGACACAGACCCGTTATTGCTGGGAGAGCGTAAGACACACCCTGAGGAGCGTGCAGTAGCAGCTACGCCTCCTCGGTTTGCAAGCGGAGCCTCTTTGCTTGCCCTGCTCGGTGTCTCTGCAGTGCACAGCTGCTGCAGAGGATGGAGCTGCCCCCTTGTCCCGACAGCACAGGGTCCCACCGGGGTGCTAATGAACCCGTGTAGCAGTGGCAGAGGCATCCGGCCCAGCGTCTGCCATCTGGAGAGACGGGGAGGGAGAGAGAGGGGGGGAGGCTGCTGCAGTAGCTCTGCACTGTGGAGGGCATGTGCTTCCTGCACCACTCCACCTCATCTCTATCCCCACATCACCTCCACCTTGTCTCCACCTAATCTCCAATTTAGCTCAATTTTATCTCCACCTTATCTCCATCTCATCTCCACCTCACCTCAATCTCCACCTAATGTCATCTCCATCTCAGCTCCATCTCCATGGCAACATCACGCTGGTCCCTCGGTACAGCCCTCTCTGTTTGGGACTGGGGACCTGGTCAGAAATGCTACCCCTACCTCGTCTAAGCGCCCTGGGTCTCACTCTGAAACGGACACCCCTCCCTCACTATCGCCAGGCTGCTGAGGTTTTCCAGCTGCTCTCTGGGATTCTCAGAAACGAGCCCCACAGCAGCAAGGCGTCCTGCACCCCCCGGGAGAGTCATACATCAGAAGAAACGTGACATCAACCAAGCCGTCACCACCGTCAGGACACAGGGTCATCCGGAGGGAGGGGTCGTCAGCACCGCCACTTATTTTCCCTCGTGTCACGTGACATTCCAGTGCATGGCAACAACACAGCTGGCCCAAGGGGTGGGGGGCGGGCGGCGGGGGGCGGAGGGAGAGGACAGGCCGCTGAAACCCTGCCTCTCCATCTCAGGGCCTCTGTGCGGAACCGAACGGGTGGCTGACGTGTGAAGACCCCAGAGCTGCGGCTCTAATCTGCTGAGCCGAGGAGCGCGGATTAGATCACAGCACCAGGCAGCTGGAGCTGTTAATTTTATTCCTGTAGAGAGAGAGAGGGAGGGGGGAAGCACGAAGGGATGTGTACTTACATCTGTATCGTTGGACTGTGGGAGGATGCACACAGAGCAGCACCAAGGGAGAGAGGGAGGGAGAGAGAGAGAGAGAGAAGGAGAGAGAGAGAGAGAGAGAGAGAATGAAGGGGGAGACAGAGAGAGAGAGAAGGGGGAGAAAGAGAGGGGGGGGGGAGAGGGAGAGGGAGAGGGAGAGAGAGAAAAAAAGGGGGAGAGAGAGAGGGAGAGAGAGAAGGGGGAGAAAGAGAGGGAGAGAGAGAGAGGGAGGGAGAGAGGAGGGAGGGAGAGGGAGAGAGAGAGAGAGAGAGGGAGGGAGAGGGAGAGAGAGAGGGAGAGAGAGAGAGGGAGAGAGAGAGAGGGAGAGAGAGAGAGGAGAGAGAGAGAGAGAGAGAGAGGGAGGGAGAGAGAGAGAGAGAGAGGGAGAGAGAGAGAGAGAGAGATGGGTTAATATAAAACATGCACACCCAGCATGACAGACTGGCACTTTGGTGACAAAACTGTCAGATTACTGAAATGCCCAGGCCGGAAAACTCTGCAGTGAGTCCAGTTTGACAACACACACAGAAAATGTAAAAAAACAGCAGGGAACATCCTGTCAAACTGATCCGGGCTCTGCAGAACCGGGCCGATCGTCTGGGCGTGTAGACGCTTCGATCGCTCGGGTGAGTGTGTTGACGCGGGGACAGCCAGCCTCCGTGAGGCCGGAGCGTGTGTGTCTATCTCACCCCCGGGTCACGGCGCACACAGCGGCCAGATTAGCTGATTAACTGCTGGGAAGATTGAAGGAGCCGGGCAGAATATATAGAGCGTGACGATGGGGAGGAGGCCGATCCAGCACATCTCCCGCTTCCATTAGACCGCTGGTCGGCGGCCAGGTAAAATTCAGCACTGAAATCCCCCTGATGAGGAACCCAGGGTCTCCCCAATGCTCTGTCTCAAATCTAGGCTGCTGCTCTGATTCTATAAAAAAATGACCTGCTGGTATGAAGGGCCTCAGACTAGGACAGAAGATTTTAGTGCTGTTGAAAGCCTACATTTTTATTTCATAAATGCCTGTGTAAACTGGTGGGTACCTTACCCTAATTTGAGAGAGACTTCTCTTATTATCAAACCTTCATGAGCAATGCTGTGTATTTTTATAAAATTGACAGGCTGCACAAGGGAAAACAAAATTCAGCTCCAATGAAAGCACATGTCTGTTGCAGATTACAACCTAAAAATGAAACTAATTATGCTCCAAGGCCATTTGCAATTATATTAAATAAGGCTGTCAGATTTCAGAGAAGCTATTACGGAAAGTAAGATACTTATGTATCCCATTTCAGACTGTCTGCTTCAGCAGAGCAGAGCTGCAGTAAAAACATGGTAACTAACCATGCTCAGACCCTGCTGCGACACTTCAAAACAAATTTTGCAATGACACGAAGCATTTCCCCCATCAAACGGCTCCACTTTGGGATGGAAAAAAAGATGAACGCATAAATAAAAGATGTCAGAAATGCAAATTTAGCGATGTGACTTTTTATTCATTATAGATGTGCAAAGCAAAATGAATTACATTATTTTGATATCTCCACTTGTGTTTTGACTTTGACTGAGGGGAATGTTTAATCTTTAAAGACAGGAAAGCATTTGCATTTGGCACCGTTTCACCACTGATTGAGCAGAGAAGTTGAGTGGCCATGGTAGGGTAAGACATCATACGCTACAGGTCTAACACGACCCCAGTGGTCTGAGTCACGCATTCACAGGTATTAAAAGGTGCTCGTATTGGTGATGATCTGAGGTGAGCTAAGGCAGAGGTGTTTTTAGCCTGTTGGGCAGGAGGATGCTGTAATTTCAGGTGAGCTGAGGCAGAGGTGTTTTTGGCCGGTTGGACAGGAGGACGCTGTAATTTCAGGTGAGCTGAGGCAGAGGTGTTTTTGGCCTGTTGGGTAGGAGGATGCTGTAATTTCAGGTGAGCTGAGGCAGAGGTGTTTTTGGCCGGTTGGACAGGAGGACGCTGTAATTTCAGGTGAGCTGAGGCAGAGGTGTTTTTGGCCTGTTGGGTAGGAGGATGCTGTAATTTCAGGTGAGCTGAGGCAGAGGTGTTTTTGGCCTGTTGGGTAGGAGGATGCTGCAATTTCAGGTGAGCGGAGGCAGAGGTGTTTTTGGCAGCTGATGGGGACTGCAGAGGAGGGAGGGGTGGTGTGTGCGGTGAGGAGGGAGAGGGGGAGGGGCGGGCGCCGGGCGTCTCCGCTGGGATTGGGCATTATTTGGGCAGACACGCACCACTTCCCTCCAGCTGCGGGGAACAGAAGCCCTGGGGCCCTGCTGTCAGAGGCCACCTCTCTCCCCTGAGCTCCTCCCGGCCCCCCTGAGCTCCTCCCCGCCCCCCTGAGCTCCTCTCCGCTCCCTGGACTTCCTGACCTCCTCCCCGCTCCCTGGACCTCCTCTCCGCTCCCTGGACCTCCTCCCCGCTCCCTGGAGCTCCTCTCCACTTCACACGCCCGTATGGGTCTCTGCATCGCTGTTACAGCCCCAGCCACGGACAGCCTACATCAGCGTGCTGTGGGGTCTTTGCTCATGTTGTGTGGTGATTGGTGTGTGTTTGTATGTGTGCCTTTGGGCATGTGTCTCTGTATGTGTATATCTATGCATGTGTGTGTGTTTGTGGTGGGGGGAGGGGGGATATGTATGTATTTGTGTGGTGTGTGTGTGTGTGTGTGTGTGTAGAGGGGAACAGCAATGCGACTGAACCCCTCAGAGCTGCTCCCTCTCATTGATACGGCAGCCTGGCTCTCCTGCAGTGTGCGTGACCGGGCAGAGAGATGGATGTCCTTGGAGCTGAGCATGAGAGGGCAAAAGGAGCCACAGATACATTACTCACAGAGCTAATGTGCCTGCGGGACACACCAAAAATACCCCCTTTATTCTAATGAGGCTTTTCCGGGACGCCTGACATTCCTGTGGCCCTGGGCCCTGCGGGGGGCTCAGGTCTGATACCGCACTGATCCGCTCTGACGACCTGTTTGCGCTTATGCTTCCTGCTCCACATTGCTTCGCTGCACGCGTTTCATCATCTGTACATTCTCTGGCTCTTAATCCAATTGTGTGAGTCGCTCTGACGGTAAATGGCAGCAGGAACCGTCCATGGGCGCCGTTATAAAAGGCATCTAGTACATACAGCCCTTTTGCGTAATGCTGTAAACATGGGTTAGGTTCCCTTTTTACGAACTCTAATTGGGGGTGTCCTTCAGTCTTTGGGGAGACGCTGGTAACGCGCTGCAGCTCGAGCTGAAACTCTGAGAGAGGACCATACATCACGGGAGCTGCCAGCGCTACAATAACACGGTTTTAAGCACCATCATTACTAATTAAAGGCCGCTGGAGAAGTCATTGCTGGCGATGGCCTTCTGATCTCTCTGTCAGCTCTGAACCACAGCAGATACAACGCGCAGTGCGTATCTTTGTACATTCCTTCAGACGGCCCCTCGGTACGCCTTTGGCTGTAAGGACACAGTGTGAGGGAATCGTTATATTGATATGCGTCCTTGTGTCTTTGCGGTCTGTGTGCTGGGGCGCTGACATGTGTCGGACGAGATACATGAAGGATTAGACCAAATCCAGCAGCGACTCGTGACTGGTGTCACAGTACTGACTCGGTTATCTCCCCTCCTCATTCTCTCGGGGGCTTGGAGAAAATGTACAACTGGCTTAACCCCACAGATGAGCCACTGTGTGTGTTTTTTTTGTAATCTGTGTCATATCGACACTGAGCTCCAGGGATACATTGCCATTTTGTTGCTGAGGAATTTGTTTATTCATTCGGTGCCTTGCTCTCGGACACTATTCTAGATTCAGCTGTGAGTGAGGCTTAAAGAAGGCTTTAGATAAAGCTGCCCGCTCCTCGTGGTAATTGCTCTGGGACTTTCAGTCTGTGCTGCAGTGTATGAGGTTATCTGTCTCAGCCTTGTGTGCAGGTGTCTCAGAGAGGTGTTCATCGCTCACCTGTTTGGTGATTTCCCAGAACTTGTTCTCAATAAGCTCCAGGGTCATCTGTACCCCAATCGCTGAAAGACACGGAAAGGAAAAAAGAAGAATGAGTCAGTCAGTGCATCGTGAAGCAGAGAGACACACAGAACACGACCCAGAGAAACAATCAGTCAGTACACAGAGCCTGACCCAAAGCAACGGTCAGTCAGGACACAGAATCAGACCCAAAGTTACAGTCAGTCAGTACACAGAATCAGACCCACTGTCTGGGTCCCTGGGCCTATTCCCCTGCTCACCCGCACAGCAGCAGAACATGGTCATGTGACTGGAATTGTGGCGCCTCTTTAATGTTGTACCCCGTGAGCAAATGTGGCAGTTTGGGTCACTCTGATGACCCTGTGAAGGACGCGTGGGGGGCCGGGGGAGGCTGTGTGTGATGGGGGGGGCACAGAATCAGACGTGCAAACATGAGTCACTCGCTGGCGGTTTGGCTACGGAACACACAGGGCTGCCGGGGCGAAGCCAATGAGATCAAACAAAACCGGGGGGCAGAAACGCGGGGTGACAGGGAACATCGCCGGGCACTCCCGCTCTGTTTGGGGGTACCACGCCGGGGCGGGGCACTGAGAGACAGCACACGCAGACGTATGAATGTTTCTGACGGGAGCAGCAAGAGCAGGAGCAGCAGGATGAGTAGGAGCAGGGAGCAGGGGCAGGAGTAGCAGCAGGAGCAGCAGCAGGAGCAGGGGCAGGAGGAGCAGGAGCAGGAGGACCAGGAGCAGCAGGGAGATCCGGGTGCGAGGAGGCGGAAGGGGATGAGATGTGATGGGGTTGCGTAACTCCTCCATGCGGCT
The DNA here is from genome assembly GCA_019176425.1 of Megalops atlanticus. Taxonomy (NCBI): domain Eukaryota; kingdom Metazoa; phylum Chordata; class Actinopteri; order Elopiformes; family Megalopidae; genus Megalops; species Megalops atlanticus. The sequence goes on along the minus strand of CM032897.1, from coordinate 2,013,950 downwards.
ACGCACCCGCCCACCCCACCGCGGGGGGAAAAGACGTTTTTAATAAGCGTCAAACGCGGCGTTTGCAGCACACGGGCACGCTCACGGATCCGACCGCGCCATCACATCCTGCTCCTGTCTCTCCCGGCTCGGGCCCGCGTCATCAGCTGGCCTGCACGACCGCGATCTCACACGCATCATTCGACCTTTTCACCTGAGTATCACCGACCTCACAAACATCAGAGATTGTACATTCCTTCAGAGATACTGTAAGGAGCACAGAGAACGTACATTCCTTCAGAGATATTGTGTTTATTCTTTTCCGGTTCTGATCGAGCCCTTAGGAAACGCATTTATTCAGAGCGTGTTGCAGCCACCGAGGGGAGACACACAGCTAATTGAAATGATCAGACTGATTAGCAGAGCTATTAGCCAACCCACAATGCCAGCAGCATGTCAGGCATTCTTTCCAATTAATCAAAGTTATCAATCACCCGAACAAGAGCAGGAGTATCCAAAAAGGAAAGAATTAAAGGAAAGATCAAAATTGATATTGAAATTAGAGACGAAAAAAAACTTTAATTAAAATAGCTTAGGAGCAGACCAACAGGAAATACTTAATTGAAAAAAAGGAAAAAGGTCACACACTCTTTTTTCAAAGAGGAGCTCGATAAATAGATAATCAGATCACTAAGGTGTCGGCAACTGCCTTCAACAGGCTGAGACAAAAGCATAAATCTTTAATCAGCACTGGGGAGGTGTTATTATGAAAGCTCATACATTCTCACATCTGTCTTGTTTATGTAACAATAACACAGGCAGATGTATCCATATTTGCTTCTATTAATATTCCCTGCAGGACTGCATCATCATTTAATAATATATATGTATAATATTTACTAATATACATTCGTATCTTTAGTGTAGATTGACACTACTCTTGGAAAGTAATATTTACTGACACCTCACCAATCTAACGAGAGGTTTACAGTAAGTAAGCCCACCCTGTCTCTCTCTTCCGCTCACAGGTATGGAAGATTCCCACCCTGTCATATTGTATGTTATGATGATGGCTGCCCTATATGGATATTGGTTCATTAAACCGATCTGAGATGACTGATATTCCTCCAATGCTTTACCATTATTAATGTTTGCCTCTCAGATTAAAACCATCACCCCAGACGGAGAAAGAATGTAAAATTTATGGCACATGTATAATTGCATTTCTTAATAAAATTGGCTTTGCCGTTCATTACAGCTGCAATGAATGCACACGGGGGTGCAGTGTGTCTGACGCTCCGTGATTTTGAACACACCGGCTGAGTTATTCTGGGGTACCCAAGACAACCTCTGTCTGAGGCGGAGTTCCCACTGGATTCAGCTTCTGCACGCGTGTCTGAGAGAAAGGCAAACAAGCTCCCATTCCCCATCTTTCTCCCCTCTCTCTCACAGGAAAAGCAGCCTGCAGTCCCGAGGGAATGCAAAACAGAGCTCTGGGAATTCCCACACAGCGTGTGACCGGGGCCTTAATTAACACACTCCTGGGGATTCGAAAAACAAACGGAGCGCAGGGCTGCTATTACTCTGAGTGCACCTGGACTGTGGCCAGCCCAGAGCAGGCCTCCCGGGCACACTATCACACACCCCCCCCCCCCGCCCTCAGCACCGTCTGGAGGCTCCAGGTAAATCAGCAGCAGAGAAAAACAGGCAGGATTTGCCCCTGTAATGAAACGCGTCAATTGTGAGGAGAATCAATAGAGCGTCATTAACCGGGTAATTATCAGCGATCATGTGCTGACGGTACACTGTAAACAGTCATTTTTCTCCTCCAGAGTGTGGAACTCTCTATGCCATTCGCTCCAGACGGGGGGAAGGGGGGGGCAGGGCCCTTGTGTGAATGACTGAGTTCCCTCTAGGAGTTCGGGGAGGTGAGATGTGCTGCCCAGCCTGGCTACTCCCCCTGTTTCTCCAGCAGCCCAGCCAGCTGCCACCACGCCCCCCCAGCCTGGCTCCCCAGCTGGGATCTGTCCCGCTCCCTGGCGGCCATGTTTGTCCAGCGGGCATCCCAAACCCCCCCCACAGTGCCACGCTCACCGACGCCCACACACTCACCAATCCAGCTTGGGTCACTACACAATCCCTCACGCTGCCCGAAAAAGGGACCTGACAATTTCACAAAGTAGGATTACATAAGAAGGCAGCTGAACACTGAACTCACCCCCCTCCCTGCCACCCACGGGCACCCCATCTTCCCCAGACTCTACTAAAGCCCACCGGAAGGCAGGGCATCTCAGTGCAACAGCTGATTACCCACAATGCTCTCTGTCACTTTCTGGTAATCTAATGAAATTGCTTAGAAATTCTTAACGTTAATACCCGCTTGCATGACATAGGAATGCAACACAAGAACTGCACAGAAGAAGAACATGAAAAAGATGATGACAAATATTAATTTAAAAAGCGATCTCCCTGCCACATACTCCTGATCTCAGGGTCACTGTGTTTGCCTTTTCCTCCCTGGACGCACTGTCTTTGTAACACAGCGCAGGGTTCTGACATGCCCGGCGTGAAACCGGAGACGGTCTACGCCCAAGCTAATGCCATTCAGCTGGTCAGTCTGGCCTGCCAGTTTGTTTTGGAAAAGGTATACATGGGAAACCTGATCCTCGCTGATGAGTCTGAGCTGAGGGCCGAATTCAAAACACACGGAGCTCAGGTGATCGGCTCGGCGGCATCTTTCCATCTGGAAAAAAGAGGAGCCAAATTGTCGGAGGGATGAAAAAGTGAGCAGACCTGGAGCCTGGCAGGCTGTTACAAAGCACCCAGGTTTAACCGCACACTCCGTTATCAGCCCTGGAGGCGGAGTGAAGAGGAGAGGCCTTTTCCTTTCAGCACCTCTGAAGAGATGGGGAAGATACGGGGGGAAAAGCTCCAATCAGAGACCAGCTGGATCCAGTCATAGCTTAGTGCCTCCTTGACGTATTAAGCCATCTGTTGTTGAGTTTGGCTCTGGGCTGCTTTTTCACACAAAGGGACCTCCACAGCTTTGTGTGGATCATGTTGCCCAAACATGCATTAGCGCAGCGGCGGCGCGGAGCGCGGCATTTCTGTTTCTTCGACATGAAATATTAAACACGCCTCTTATATAACAGGCGTCTAAATTTGTCCACCTGCTGAGGGAACCTGGCAGCGACGGCGGTGGCGTTTATTAGGGGACGGGGACACCGGCACGGCTGAGGTGCCACCCCGCACGCATTCCTCCACGTTCTGCATCCCAGCGATGTGAAACCCGACACCCACGGCGGCCCGCTGATGCAAACGCTGTGATGTAAGAGGGCTCACGCACACGGCAGGGGGACTGATGGAACTCTGGGGGCTCTCCACAGGTGCTGCTGCGTGCCTGTGTGGGCGCTTGGAGGATTAGGTGAACCACACGGACAGGGGGACAAGCTGTGACTGTTGGGGATCAGTGTAGTGTAGGGCACTGCTGCTGTACTCTTGGGCAAGGTACTTAACCCACAACTGCCCCAGTAAATATCCAGCTGTATAAATGGATAACATTGTGAAAAAAAAAAACTGTAACTGATATAATCCGCTCTGGATAAGAGTGTCTGCTAAACGCCAATAATGTAATGGGATCGGACTTAATGGTGTTTGTGGGTTCAAATCCAGGGTGGGGCATTGCTGCTTTACCCCAATACCTCAGCCAAAATGCCTGAGTAAACAACCATCTGTGTAAAGGAATCATCTGTAAGCAACGTGAGACCCTCTGCATAAGGACACCCGCACAGTTCATAATCAATGTTAATGACCGGGAAATGAACTTCAATCAAACTGACACCCTAACTCATTTACCTTTTCCATTAATGCTTTATAAACCTTGATTAATATGGGCACAGTTTATAATGATGGCGCTACCCTTAAGCTTGCATGGTTTGAGGAGAAGGGCGAATTACTTTTAAACATTTTAGCCGATAAGTAAATTTTAGCTTCGCTGTGTTGGTGAAGGAGAAGATGGTGAAACTGAATTAGCATTCAGGCTTGAGCCTGCAGAAACTAAACGAGCAGTGCATATATTTACTATGCCAGTGCCTTTCGGAGATTACTAAATATGCACTAGGAAATGCCGCATACTGGAGAGTAATCAAATTTGTAGGGCAAGTAAGGCATTTTAATATGAGGGAACAACTTGTTGATTCGCTGGTCACACCATACACTAGACAACAGCCTTAAAGAGATAGGAGCTCATTAACAAAACCACTAAGATGCATTATTACATAAACATCTTCTGCAAACCTGTGTCCGTACAGGACAAACAAGGAAATGTTACCGGATACACCTGAGAGGCTGCAGCCGGGATAGTGCATTCACCGAGCGTGCAGACACAGATTGCACTGTTTGTGTATTCCGCACACCACTTTGAGCCAGTTTTACGGGGAGGTTCAAGATGAATTTCACATTTGTCTGCTCGCTTTAAGCTGGACCTCAGTGCATCATGGCTCTAAAATAAAATATGGTCCTATTAAATCACTTGGCGGAGCCCTAAGTAATGAGACCTTATGCCTGGGCTTTAATGGACTGTCCTCCATCAGTGGTAAGCTCATTACTTCCCCTGTGTTCTCAGTGACAGAGGTGTTCCTCATTTCGACAGCATCGTGGTCCTGCAGCGTCCTCGGGACATTCCCACAAACGCCGGGCCCCGGCTGCAGAGGGGAATTAATCACGGAGGCCAGCGGGCTGAGAGAGCAACAGGGCTCAGCTGAGCCTGGATCAGTAAGCGTGGAGCTTTCTCATCTGTGTATGGGCCGCTCCAGCTCCGCCCACTGATCCAGGATCATCAGAGCATCACAGCCCCCCCCCCAACACACACACACACACACACACACACACACACACACACACACACACACACCACACACACCTACATACATACGCACACGCGCACACACACACACACACATACATTCATGCACACAAATAGCCAGCAAGAACCTAGCTTTGAAAGGTGCACTTATGTGAATTAATTTTTCAAACTTTCAAAAGTTCCACTCTGAACATTTTCACATTGGGGATAAAATTGGAGCCACCAGCTCAGCAGTCTAAACATGACGGAATTCTGCAGGGACCTGGCTGTCTGAAATTGCTGTGGACAAAATCAGCCGTTTCTTTCTGCACTGAACACAAGATGTCACCTTTCTGACTCACAGTATAATGACTGGAGAGGGAAAAATGAGGCTCTCTCTGTCCAGCCTGATGTACATTACCTCTCCTCACACACCACAGACACACACCAAGAAGTGGGCTCCTCAGAGGGCAAGCTGGGAGACAGAATGGGCCCAGCTGATGACCTCCTGTTGGGCCATCTTTATCTCAAAGACAATATAATCTTCTCAGAGCAGATTATGTTTTTTTTCTGGTACTAGGCATCTTGTGGTAAAAACAACAAAAGGAAAAAAGGAATAACATTTTTCAGTTTGGATTTATCCTATACATATCTGATTCAGGTATTCATGTCCTGTGGAAGCTGAAAGGAAACACAAGAGAGTTCCTCCTTTGGACCTACCACAGAAACGACAGGAAGATCTCACTGCAGAAAGGCTCTGAGCATCTTGTCCCTGTAATTAATTATTCACACACATTTCAGTTTTTCTCAGGAAAATACTTCATCGTATCTCCTGACTGCGGTGGAAGTCATGGGGAAGACTTCGTCAGGAGTTGCCTGTGGACTTCGTCAGAGAGCTGCACCACTGAGTGGTGTATGATGTACCCTCCAAAGCTCAGGTGGTGATATATCTGACACAAAAAATACATCCTGACCTGAAGCTCATCAAGATACAAAACTCAATCTTCTTCCCTCGATTATTAATGTGTGATTACCCTTACCATTATTACTGACTTAATAGCAGGTGGTGTTATTGCGATCGATTTTAAGGAGTCAACCATTTCAAAGTGATGGTTTATAGCCATTTGATATGAAGCGCTGGATATTAAAGCCGTGCTCACAGCTCTGATTGCTCCATGTAATACTCCCGGGTTTCTGGGAATGTGTCACGGCTGATTCAGCTTTCACAGACCGAGCGTTTCCACAGAACGTCTGCTGCATATTAAAGCAACGGGGGCTTCTCTGACCGAGGGGACCACGGGGGCTGGAAAATCTATTTGATGGGACCTAATTAATTGATTTAATCGCTGTAGATAATTTTGTCTGCTGAGGAAAAAGACTGAAGGGATCCTTTGTTAATAATAGCATTTTTTGTGATGGAATTCTCTTTTTTTTGGTTCATGACACACATATCAGAGAGGGAATTAGAAGCCAAGCTGAATACCTCTGTTAATGACTTCTGGTGGGAATAAATAAAAAGCTCACATATTCATGAAATCCCTATCAAAAATACATTATTCTCTCAATCAAATCAGATTTAAATTGTGCTTTATAGTTATTCATCATATTACAAAATCCTAAAAAAAACTGAAAGGGTGTGCGGTTCACCCATTACGATAATGAGACAACGGCGATGTGCAGTCATCGGTGCGCCTGCATTCTCCCACAGGTGGGAGGGAGATCTGCACATTAAAAGCCTAATCTCATGCCTCACTTCTAACAACTGATGTGACTACAGGCAATTATAACCACGCTGACAGCACTGACAACCCTTCAGACCCATGTCATCTGACACATAGGAAGCTGTGTTCTGATAAATCAGCGCATGTTGGGTTCATGCTGACACACATATGTTTAGATCCTAGCATGCTTTTGTGTGTGTGTGTGTTCATATTTGCAAGATGCAGGCTCCTTTGTGGAGCTGAAGTTTAATATGCATAGGATTACTGAGGAGCAGGGTATTAATGCAGGCAAAAGAGGGAGGTGAGGCTTCAGTGGGTGAGAGCCATGCAGACTGAGAGTTATCTCACATCCTTTACCCAGAATTCCTCTGGAGCTCCGTCACTCACACTCCTTAAACCCAAAGCTTCCCATGATACTCTAGGGGCAGAACCCATGATTCTGAAACAACTCCTGTGAAATTTTCTGAACAGAACTGAATTGGTTCAGGAGATAGACTTTTAACCGGCTCCTAAACCAGTTAAGCGCTGATTCAGGATCAGTTGCAGGTTGTCTTCTGAGGCGGGTCACAGATGTTGTGCACTTTTGAGTGATGCTTGGCTTGAACCGTTGCAGTAAAACACCCGGCTGTATAAATGCATAAATATGTGAAAATGGCTGCGGATTAGAGCGTCTGTTCAGATAAAGTGTAATACATAATGTTCTGTAAAGTGGTAGCCCGCGGTCTGAACATGGCGAGGGCCGTTAATCTTTTAACAAGTCGCACGGCATGGAGTCTCTGTAGCGCGGCGCTGACAAAAACACATCTTTATAAAAGGTTCACGGGGAGTGTGTTCCAGCCTGGGAGCACAGAGGGGACATTTTTCGTTTAGATTGTGCCGATTCCCGGCCTAAAATTGCGCACGTGGGGTGCAAATGGCGCCCTGGCCGCGTACAGCTGCTATCTCCACGGTGACGTCAGGCACAGCGGAGAGGCGCAGCGTGGCGGATTTTGCGCTGGCGATTTTAATCTGAGGCTGTAAGGAAGGGATTATTTCAGCAGAGAGAATCTTACAGCTGCAGTGTGTCTCTCCCCAGCCTCCTCCTGCCTCCACAACACAAGCCTCTCGCAGTGGAACTGTAAGACTGACCCCCCCCGCCTTTACCTCGGGGCCTGTGCTCTGGCTGTATGGTGGAGAGACTGGTTGTTTTCAGTGGTATCCTGGAGAGTATGGAAGGAGAGAGTAAACGAAGGATGGAAATGAAGGGATGGAGAAATGGAGGGATGAAGGAATGGAAGGATGAGGGATGGAGAGATGGGATGTTTTCTCTCCCTCCATGCCCTCTGGTTCTCTGTTCTGTTCCTTAACTTCTCCTTTCCTCTCTGCTTTGTGTAAATTAGATCCTGTGCCTGCAGGACTGTGTTTTACTTCACGGGCTCATCAGAAATCCACATCTCTACATCAAATCATCTATCTGGGCCAAAAAATGCATTTGTTAAGGTTCAATTTTGGCCTATTTTAAGTCATGGAGTGTTCATATATCTTTAATTTTACAGTTAGTCATCAGCATATTTACCTTTTCTTTGTGATGTTGTTTGTACAGTATACCACAGGAAACTAGACACAAAAACTTGAATGAAATATGTACCCCGATAAAATTTGAAAGCTGTGAAATCACAGCAAACAATTTAAAAAAGTACAAGCAGGAAGTAGTCTTGCATGCATTCACAAACCCCTCCCTCCACTGTTCAGTTGTCATAAGTGCCTTTAACCTGTGGGCCTCTTAAATTAAACATGTCAGTAATGCTTGACTGCTGTATATTGAGTCATTGTTTCTAAGTCAGGACCATGTTGTCACATTTCATACATCTCTTTTCAACCAGGTCAGTGGAACGCAAAAAACAGCTCTTTGCTGGAAAAAAATTAAGAGCATCTGAACAACAGAAACTGTCATTGGCTGGTTCAATTACCATGGGAACGTGGCACCAAGCATCACTCCTGGAACAATGTGACACTTGTGAATTATTGAGAACGCAGCCTGCATTATTCAGCATTTATTTTTCATTAACAAAACCTTGCCTTTGTTTGCGGCCCTGGGAATTACAGGGCCCCCGCACCCCTGTAAGAGGCTACATGCACCTCTCGGGGTACAGGAACTTTCGGGGATCAACCTCATAACCTGCCCTCTGCCCTGTGCTGGTCAAACACACAGCTACAGAAAGGCGGTGCAGAGGACCTGAAGCCTTGTACCAGTCACAAATCCACAAGCAAACCAGCCCTTCACTAAATCCACTGAGGAAAGCAAGCTGACTTTAGCAGCAGAGTGTGTTGGTGTTGTTTTCTATGGGAGGTTGGAGGGTTCGTTAGGCAGGGAAATCTAATTAAAGTGGACTGCAGTGGCCTAATAGGAGGGGGGCTTAATTAGTGCCAGCACAGCAGCCGCCTGTGAGGGTCTCTGCTCTCGGGCAGGTGGGTGAGAGGTAAATAAACCTGGAGCAGCTTTGTGTTTCCGCTCCCCCACCCCTCCCACCCCCCCCTCCCTGTGCTGCCTGCAGGGGGCTGCCAGCTCCGGCCCCCCCAGCTCACAGGGCTGTACATGGGCTGGCCCCTGCTGCCCTGCAGGCGAACACACGCAGGCCACCGGCAGCAGCCTGGCAGGCCACACACAGTGCACACAGAGAGCCTGACAGGCAGACTCCTTTAAACCTGACAACTCTCACTGCGCAATTTCTGCTGCTGTCACACACACATGCACGCACACACATGCAAATACTCTCACCCGCTCTGTCTGAGACACACACACACACACACATGCGCGCACACACACACACACACGCACACGCGCACACACACACACACGCACGCACACACGTGTACATTCACGCATAGTGTCTTAGACGCGCACACATGCAAAACACACAGGCACAATCTTAGATATACAAATGAATGCACATAGGTACACACTGTTCTTCACTTTCTCTCTCTCATGCTCCCACACACACACACACACACACACACACACACACACACACACACACTTCCTTATATGGGCTCTGCGGATGGATTCCCTCTTTCCTCCAGGGCCTTAAACCTCTGTTGAGCAGATGCTGCCAAGCTCATCTACTTGGGGGGGGGGGATTCTAGGACCCCCTCACTCAATTCCCTCTCTCCCTATCCTATATTCCCCATCCCTCTCTCTCCTTCTCTCTCTCTCCCTCTCTCTCTCTCCCACACACAGACAATGGCAGTACAGACCAAAAAAAAATCTGCTCCAATTTGGAGACGGCAGCCTGTGTTGTCTGCAAAGAAACGGTACACTTCATACCTTTATTTCAGCCTCTGTCCCACAAACCTCTCCTGGTTTCAGAGAGGCAATATCCCCTCTTTTTAAATACTCTGTCCTTAATGACATCCTCCTAACGGCTGCGTGCTCTGCGATGCTTTTACCTTGCCTCAAAAATACCGAATTACGAGTGCTTCTCTGATGAAAAAGGGACATTCCTGCGTTTTTTCTTTTTTATGTCCTTCTATTGGCACAGCATTATTAAAAAATGCTCATTTCCTTCCCTTCTGCGTTTGGGTCATGAATAAAATTAGATGAGTAAAAAAAGGAAAAAATATCACACTTGAATAATTTGTCTAGCGCGTGATAGAAAATTGCAGTATTTGCGTAATTCATTAATGCTGTTGGGAACAGCTCATTTTGCGTCCGCGTTTGGCTGTGTGTCATGACTCAGTCAGTAATCAGAGCAGAAGCGTGTGCACGGAGAGGCCAGTGAGAACCAGGGCAGCCTCACGTGCCAGCCCTCAGCTCAGGAGTCAGTCCGAGCCGGAGACCCCCTCACTACTCCCCCCTCTGCCTGTTGCTTTGGAAACGTGATGTCAGCGCAGCCCTGGACGACACCCCTGAGAGGCATGGCCGGGTAACGTGACGGTCTCATCATCGCCGTGGCGACGCCCCAAGTGCTGCAGATTGCTCTCATTTCTGAAGGACACCTGACAGGTCAGGCAATTCAGCGGACGGCTATAGAAAGCGCTCTGCCGAGAAACCACACAGGCCCCCGACGCAGACATCACGAGCACGCACACACACACACACACACACACACACACACACACACACACACACAGGCACACACACAGGCACACACAGGCACACACAGGCAGGCACACACAGGCAGGCACACACAGGCAGGCACACACACACACACACACACACACACACACACACACACACACACACACACAGGCAGGCACACACACACACACACACACACACACACACACACACACACACACACACACACACACACACACACACAGTTTCATCCCACAGACACTCAGGTGTCAGCAATGGGGAATGAGAGCAGCTGTAGAACAGCATGGAATTTTCGAATATGGCTGCACACAGGACTGTATTTGGGTAAAGTGTGCTTGCTGGATAGGAGAAAGTGCTTTGTGATAATAATGGATTGCATTTATGTAGTGCCTTTCAGCATGGCAGCCATTTTGCTCCAGGACACTCACCACACAGGTGAGGAGGAGAGGAAGGGAGTTGTTCATGTTTTTACTGTTGAAAAACTTCTGAAAAGGCAGCAATGCAGCACAGCTTTTATGGAACCGGAGATCCAACCAGAACATTACAGGTTCAAATCCCAGAAGTGAAACCGCTTTGTGCCCCTTCAACAGGCAGAATCACTAAATTCAGGAGGGGTACAAAAAAAAAAACACAGAGTTTTGTGTTGTGCTTTACATTTGCACCCGGAGTTCAGCTTCAGTCCTATCTTTGTTTGTTAAGCCGAATAAGAGCTTACTGTGTCAGCTTGGCAGCAGTAGGTATCTGGTGTTGGCCTTAGGCAGGGTTAGCAAGCTGAAATGTTGCAGGATTTTTCTCCTCGTTCTGTGAAACAGGGCTAGCATTCAAACTAGTGAAAGAGTCTGCACATCCAAACCATCCTGAAAAATGTTAGTTTTGGTCAAAGATTCATTACCTCAAATAAATATAGGCATTTGGTAACCATTGCTATTGATAATTATGCTAAATTTACATTTACAGCAGACAGCATGGCTAGCAGTATACTGAAATTGCCATACTTCAACAAGGCATTAATAGAAAATATTGCTAACTGTACTTCAATGTACATAGCAAAGCATGTGATATCTTATCCCCTGCATATAAGCCCGTGACGGCATATCCCTCATTCTAATAAAACTGATGTGACGTAATACAGCCACTGCCCTTGAGTGGGGCACCAGCCAGGCCCTGCCAGCCTGGCCCGTCCGGCTACAGCACGCAGAGGAGGTTCCAGGGACTGAGGGCCGCTGCCCGGCCCAGCTCCCCGGGAGACGGACGAGGCAAAAGGGCAGAGTTTTACACTCCAGCAGAGATGCTGAGAGAGGCACTGACAGCATCCAAAGGGCTCACCAAGGTGACAGGAGCAGCACAGCGGCATCTCTGAGCGCCCGCTCACAGGGGCTGCTGCCATGGCAACCAGGGCAAGGGTTCAAGTCCACTGGGAGATTAGATGACACGCTTCAAGTGCACCAAAAAAAGCAACAAAAAACAAAAAGCAAACAAACAAAAAATGGAAAAGATCTGAAATATGATCATGCAGTGTCATGCGGATGGTTTTGATTAACATGTTGGCTGCGCATAGGGAAAAAAACATAAGGTACCTATGTTCACACGGTTTCAACCTGTAACAGAAAAGTGATACGCGGATTCATTTAGCCAGAATCATCATCCCTTGCATCATCAGTCACTCGAAGGTTCGCATGTTATATGTGTGGAGTTTTGTCATGGAGCTTCAGCAGGTTGAATGTCCTCAGTACAGCATTGCTGAGTCAGTTATTCTCTGGATTCAAACTCTCACACCATGTTCAGCTCTCCTTCCCTCGGTTTGACCACTGGACTCCATCCTGAGCAGAGTCAGAGAGACACTGCAGGACAGGGCGAGTCACAGAGGTCACACGGAGGGGAAGAGACAATTTTGGGGGTCATGGATGGTGAGTCATGGGAGTTTGAAGGGAAGTTAAGGTGATTCTGTACACAAGGAGGAGAGAGCAAGTCACAGAAACACAGAGGGTGAGTCACAGAGACACTGAGTGCGAGTCACAGAAACAGTGAGGGCGAGTCACAGAAACACTGAGGGCGAGTCACAGAAACACTGAGGGCGAGTCACAGAGAAACTGAGGGTGAGTCAGAGATGTTGGGGGTGAGTCATTGAGGTGTTGAGGCTGTCTGGCTTTGAAAGGATAATGTGTTCTTTTCCAAAAGTGCTCATTATAAAGTGGCCAGTGATCGGGTTTAGTAAGACGCCAACGGTGCAGCAGAAAACAGAAGTGCAGAATTGCATAAGTACATTACTCCGTGTGACTGGAACATCACAAATAAAACCAAAGTAAAATGTAAATGAACACATTATAAAGCACAACATTATCTATGATTAAGGCTGATTACATAACAATGAGAGCCTTTTAAGTTCAAAATGCACATTAATTAACATAAAGCCCTTGAAAAGATTTCTTTTTTATTGCTCACCGGGTCAATCCTATTTATAAAGGGTTTTATTTATATAGAATAAATAATGGGCAGTTTGAGTTACGCCAGTTTATTATCTGTTGTAATCTCTACAGCAAAAATATAGGTCATGAAAGTGGTCATTATTCTATACTGTAGGGGATTAAAATATATGACTTTCAGAACAGTGTTAATGCACATAAACATTTTACATATATTCATGAAAGCTCTAGCTGTAATAGTTCTCAAGTGATGTTCCAGACCGCAAGAGATCTGCATGGGTCTATGAGCAGATGAATTCTGGTGAACATGTCTACCGCAGAGAGAGGAGGAAGTGAGGCTGTGTTCTGTGCCAGTGTGATCTTAGTCATTTGTGAACAATACTTGAGGTTTTATTTCTGAACATCTAAATGAAAGAGAGACACAGACCCACTCCACCCGCCCACAAGAGGCTGAGAGGCACCAGGCGAGTGCAGTGTGTTACACCCACACACACACACACACGCACGCACGCACACACACGCACGCACGCACGCACGCACGCACGCACGCACACACACTCATACACACTCATACATGCACCGATGCACAGACATTCACACACACACACACACACGCACACACACACACACGCGCGCACACACACACGCACACACTCATACAAGCACACACACACACACACTGACAAACAGACGCTCACTCACACCCACCCACACACACACACACACACACACACGCACGCACAGATTCGTTCAGGAAAGAGAGATGGGAGCTCTCTCAGGTCCGCGCAGCCCTGACACGCAGCGGTAGCCTCGTTTGGGTGGCTGTTCTGCTAATGAGGCTGCAGCAGGACAGCTGTGTTCTCCAGCCTGCACCATGCTCTGGGGGTCACGCCTCTAATTACCATCCCTGACTGGGGCGGCCCCGCCCCCTCGCACCTGCAGCCGGGGCAAGGTGTGTGGCCTGAATGGGGCGGCCGGCTGGTGGGGGGTGCGGTGGGGCGGACACAAGGACGCGTGTGGGGGACACAGCGCCGGGGGGGGGACACAGCACCGGGGGGACACAGCACCGGGGGACCCAGGGGGAGTCTGGGAGAACAGCCTGCGGAGGCATCTGCCTCAGATCCGCACGTGCTCGCAGGAAATGAAGGACACGCCATCCCCAGTCAAGGACTCTCCTCGGCCGCGCTCTGCGACGCTGTCATCTGGAGCTCTGTGCTAGCAGCAGCAGCCACACGGCTCCTTTCAGAGGTGGAAACCGGGGAGAACAGGCCAACGGCACCACGCTCATGCCAAAAGAGCTGCAGAGCCTAATGAGCTATAGCAATTTCCCTTTCAGTGCAGAAAGACACAGCCATCTGCGGGTTTGCAATTCATGGTTTCGATTATCTGAGCCAAGCAGCACTCTCTGTTCCCAGCTTCAGTGTCTGTTCCCAGCTTCAGTGTCTGTTCTGAGGCTAACACACGCTCTCTTATGTGTATTTTATACGCATGCACATTGTCAAAAATAAAATGCCATTAAGTTACCTTGTTATTTCAAACTTCCACTGAATATTTCTTTGTCACCAGGATACCAGTCAGTCCTCCCGCGCTGCTGTCGACACTGCCCACACTGTGCGCGGTCACCGCGAGTCACAGGGCGTCGCTCACCCACGTCAGCTGAGCCACCTGGCCTGTCATCACCCGACGCCCCCCCCCACAGACTGTAACCACCCCCCCAACCCACCCCCATTCACCTGAGCTCCCAGCTCCTTCCACATCCCTCTGTGATCTTTCCTGCTTCAAAGCAGTCTGAAGCACCTGTGACGTCACTCTCCCAGCCTCCCATCCAGATCCCCAAAGCTTGGCTGTGACACCCCCCACCCCCCTGTCCCAGAGGGAGACCCTCCCTGACCAGCACGCCCGACTGTGGTAATTTTGACAGAGCGGAAGATGGAAAGTACCATTGTATTTCTCATTAAACTTTAATCTGTTTTTCTCTGCCACCCGGCGGCCATTTGTCCAATGATTTCCCATAACATACCGACAGTGACGCTTTATCTTCTGGGAAAAAAATACGAATGACCCACACTCTGGTATTTAGCTACTTATTTATTTATTTTTAGCCACTGAACTTCACTGGTTACTGCCTGTTGTGCGCTGCCACTGACACAAAATGGGAAGCACCATGGCCTTGCAATCAATGCACACCAAGGAATAACAAATTATGCCAACCACACGGTTCTGCCTCTGGATTTTGGTTGACCACAGAAGAGGAATTACGCATGGTGTAAAACACTCACAAATAAAAAGGCTTATCGGCAGTCTGGTCATTAGTAATGCAGAGAAGGACATAGAGGACCTCAGCTGAATTCCTAATACGGCAACCATTCCACTGTCCTTGATTAGAAACTAATATTTACATGGAGAGAAAACCCTTAAAAACTGCTTATTGGCTCAGCAAGGAGAATGCTGGCACTTCAAATGGGAACAGATGCCAAGAAAACCGCATGCTAACGAGACTGAGCCCCTCAGGTCACGTTCTCATCAAAGCTGAAAATTAACAAGGTAAAAAGCAATCAAACAGCATCCCAATTATTTACGGCTGACAGTGAAATTCTTTTAAACAGACATGTAAGAGAAATCATAGAAATAAAAAAATTAATTAATCAAAATTGCGACAACAAACAGCGGAAATGAAAGCAGACAAAACAGAAACCAAAAAAATGACTTCACTGAGCAGCGTGTTTTCCCAATTACGTCAGACAGCACAGGAGAATGCAAATACGAGCATTGCTGATTAGCTACAGTCTGATATTTGAAAGGAACAACACTGTGGGGTCCTCGACTGAGGAAACCAGTAGGTGTTCCTCAAGGCTCTAAACATGGGCCCCAACGTATTTCAGCCACTGTCTGTCAATTACACACAATTTAATCAACAATAAAGAGGTAAAAGGTGTGGGACCACGATAAATGCTAAACCTGAGGAAAGGCCTACTTGACAATCAAGAGATGACTTAAAGAATGCATTTACTGTGTGTGTACGTGCGCAGTGATGACTGTAGTCCACGCTGTTGGCGCAGACAATAACTACATGACAGACGCTGCCGAAGCAGTCATTAAGAATGCGGCGCGGCGTGTGTCAATGAGCCGATATTTGGTTAGCAGTAAACTGATTATATGGTGTGTACAAACAGAGACAGCGTGTGATTCATCCTCAATATTGTCTGTCTGGAGACTCAGAGGGAGGAGCGAGTCCGCCAGCCAGCCAGGCGAGAGCTGTGACTAAAGCAAGGCTGTGGCAGCCAGAACGCAGAGCGGGACTGAGACACAACGCCGCGCGGGCTCTCCCTGCACCACAGAGAGGAGAGGGAGACGAGAGCGAAACGGACACGCGGAAACCCCCCCCACCACACACACGCTCACGCACACACACACACACACGCACGCACATACACACACACACACACACACACACACACACACACACACACACACACGCACGCACGCACACGCACACACACACACACACACCCCCTGTCGTGAGCATCTCTGACACCTCCTCTTCCTAATCCTCCAGATTACAGGTGCAGTTAATGCCATGCTCTCCCCGTTGCTCCTGCCCTCCAGCCCAGCTGCAGACTCAGTGCTGAAGAAGACACTGCTTCCTCACGCTCCACCACGCTTTCATATTAAAGCATCACATTGCCGCCATGTTCGTGTTCAAACAACGATGGGCGGTTTTGAGGAAATGCGTTTGGAGTTGTGAATTCGGAGGGAAGCAGCCGAGCACAGTGGGGGTGAGGGGTGCAGTGATGTGTCTGTAACACGGAAAACGCGCTCTGACTCAGAGTCTGGCCCCTCTTCCCGCGCGGTCGCGGGACCGCGGTCAGATTGCTGCTACACTCACAAACAGCCCTTACATTGGACTGGGGTCAGAACCCGCAGCCTGCTAAATGCATTACACTCACACTGTGACTGCAAACTAAAACTGTTCAGATGCTGTCAAGACATTCAAAAATTATTACTTCAATCCAATATCGTTCATGTATTGAGTTCTGGAAAAATAAAGAAATAGCGGATGGACAGATTCCATTGTTAAAAGTCGTCCACAAGGCCGTTCTCTCAGTTGCAACTCCCAGCCTGCTCCACCCCAGGGATGAATGATTTGCAGTTGGTAAGACAGATAAACGAGAACACGCTCTTCCCCTGTGTTTATTCCACAACTAACGCCCCTTTGAGTTACATCTGCTACGCTGCTCCAGTGCTGTGTCTCGCAAGCCCACATCACCTGACTCTCCTGCGTCAGACCCATGCCAGGCCCGCATCACCTGACTCTCCTGCCTCAGACCCATGCCAGGCCCGCATCACCTGACTCTCCTGCCTCAGACCCATGCCAGGCCCGCATCAGCTGACTGGCGGTGTGGTGCCCAGGGGAGGCACTCACTGTTCTGCCCTGACTCTCTCTGAGGCACGCTGAGCAACACGCTATCCAGCTCAGCCTCACACAGCAGGAGAGCCTCTGCTCTGCCACACGTACGCACGCACGCACGCACGCACACACACACACACACACACACACACACACACACACACGCACACACGCACACACGCACACACGCACGCACAAATATACACACACAATCACATAGGCACACACACACACACACACACACACACAATCACATAGGCGCACACACAAATACATAAAAATACACAAATGCACAAATACAATTACACTCAAACATACACACACACGCTGCTCTCTGTCCCCTCCCCCACACAGAAGCACAACCAAGCGGCAGAACAATCTGAATCTCTTTTGTCATTCCATGCAAAAGGAAGAGAAAGAGAGAGGAAAAAAACGGGAGGGAAAAAGCCTGCCAGCCAGCCTATACGCTGGGAGATTCTCATCTTCTGTGAGGTCCTGAGTGCTATCAGCTGATCCCCCCTCCTCTCCTCCTCCTCCCTCCCTCTCTCGCTCTCTCTCTCTCTCCGTCGCTCTCGCTCTCTCAGCGCTGGAGCTCAGACAGAAACAGCACGCTCTTATGTTACTCTCCCTGACAAGCCGAATCCCGTACACATGCCTCACGCACCACCGCACACACATGCATAGGAACGCGCAAACACGTACAGGCAAACGCACACCGTACAGGCTGCCCTGAGGACACCACACACACACTCACACACACACGCACACACACACGCACACACACGCACACACACATACACATACACACACGCTCACGCACACAAACACGCGCTCACACACATACACACACATGCGCACGCACACGCGCGCACACACACAAACAGCCTCCGGACACTGGTGTACGCTGGAACGCTGGGATCGCAGACAGAGGAGGACCGGAGACAGATAGCGGGGCTCTCAGAAGGCAGAGAGCGGGCGATACCCCATCGCGCTGGGAGGATCGGGGGAGACAGGGAGCGGAGCCGGGAGAATCTCCGCAGGGAAAACCTCCCTTCCTCTCCTCCGCACGCACATGACAGCCAGCATCTCCCAGGATTAAACTTCACACCTCCAGCGGACCCCTTCCCTTCCTCTCCGTTTCATCTCTCCCCTGCATCTGGGGGTTGCCAATGACAGCCGCCGGCCAGGTGACCGTTCTGTTCCCCCTACAGTGAGGATCTAAAAAATATTTCTATATTTTTTTCTCCATTTTTTTGCCCAAAGCTACAGAAAGTAGCCCGGCGCTTGGGGACTGAGATATTGCCAGACGGTGAGTGTACGCGTGTTTTTTTGTCCTTTGTAGCTTCCATATCTGTCGAGGCATTTTCGGGGGGGTGAAACACTCTCACCAGAGCCTCTAAAATAAACAGTGAAAGCAGGGTTGGGGGGGGGGCGTATGAAGGGGGTGGGAATGTACTGTCAGCAAGGGAGTAAATATTCTCAATTTAGAGGGGCTCAGGTGGACGCATGTTGGCTTCTTAAAAGCATGATATCATGAATATGTAATAAAATACAAAGATGTGATATGATTCCAACAGAGTATGGCTCTTCCTCTGAATGCAAGCTTCCTCAGACCCTTACAGCTACGCGCAGATGAACTGCACGGTGTCTGAGGAACAGCTGTGCTGAAAGGGTTACAGTGTTAGCCTATGGAGGCTGCCGAAATTGCATTAAAGAGATTGACGGAGTTTGCCTCTGATAATCAGGTAGAGCGCTGAGAGAAGCAGTCACCACTGAGAGGGGAATTTACCTGCATGCTATCTGTGTCGATGGGAGAGAGAGAATCAGAGAGAAAGAGAGAGAGATTCAGAGAGAGACAGAGAGCGACAGTGAGAGAGAGAGAACATGAGGCAGGGCTTCTGAATGAAGCAAGCCTGAAACAAGTGCTGCTGCTGCTGCTCTGTGTGTGTGTGTGTGTGTGTGTGTGTGTGTGTGTGTGTGTGTGTGTGTGTGTGTGTGTGTGTGTGTGTGTGTGAGAGAGAGAGAGAGAGAGAGAGAGTGTGTGTGAGTAAGAGAGTGTGTATGTGTGGGTGTGGGTGTCTGAGTATGTCTGTACACATGTGTGTCTGTGGTGTGCGTGTATGTGCTTATATGTGTGTATATGTGTCTGTGTGTGAGAGAGTGCATGTGTGTGTCTGAGTGCGTTATCAGTATATGTGCTTACGTGTGTACATATGTCTGTACGTGAATGTGTGTGTGACTTTGTGTTTGTGTGTGTGTGTGTGTGTGTGTGTGTGTGTGTGTGTGTGTGTGTGCTCATGTATTTGAAGCCTTTACACTGAGTGGCGGGTGGATCTTGGGTGTGTGATCACAGCGATCTTTGCCCTGCTGTGAGGAGTATCCCTGATGGATCTGAACGCTGACCCGGATCAGAAAGGGATAAACACACAAACACACCAGATCCTCCACCAAACCATCCACCCCTTACACCCTCAGCGATGGTGCATTGCACTGCACACCAGAAGAATTTCACCCTCTCACCCCTCCCACCGCCAAAAAACACACAGCGCAAACACACATGGAACACAACCAGGCAGTGAAACATTGCTCTGTGTGCGTGTCCTTTTTGTGTGTGTGTGTTAGGGACAGAGGACACATGTCTGTGACGTAACCTGGGAGAACGCTGGCTCCGCCATGCCCTGGCGCTGGGAGTTTGGCCTGGGCTTGCGCCGTTTGAGCCGTAACTGTTGCACGTCTCGGCCTACACCGCGCTGCCCAGCGCCTCTCCTTCCCCGCGATGGAGACGCTCTCAATAATTGATGGCAGCGAGTCCCCTGCTTTTGTTCCCTGTGCCGCTTTGTTCTGGGGCCTCGTAATTCGATAACTCCCGGTCGCAATTGACTCACAGCCGCTCGCATCGCTCCGGCTGATCGTCTCTCCGCTGGCTGTGCGTGTCGTAAAGAGCAGCTGACATCCGCAGAGCTAAAAACAAACAAATGACTGCCGGCTAACGACTGCAAACACCGCTCGCGGGCAGAGCGGGGCCACGGAGGTGAGGGAAAAGCAGCACTGGAGGATGCGTTTCCAGCTCTGCTACCAGCCAGAGAAGAGAAACCACATTCACTGCTTACCTGTCTGACACCCTCACTGAACAGCACTCTCTCTCTGACCACACAAGTGTGTGCGTGTGCGTGTGTGTGTGTGACAGAGAGAGGAAGCCAGGGTTAAAGCAGCAGGCATATGTATGTACAGAGTATGTGCTGACAGAATAAACATGAATGACAAACCACAGGACGGCTGTGACGGAAGAGTGTGTGTGTGTGCGTGTGTGTGCGTGTGTGCGTGTGTGTGGGGGGGCCAGTTACCTGACTCCTCAGTCAGAAAGCGACACTGAAGCTGGAGTATTTCTGTCCTGTAGATGTGCTGAGTGTATAAGTGGCTGACAGCGTGCGAAGGAATGGACTGTGATATAAAAAGCATTCTGGGAACATTTAACATTCGAACCCAGGTCCCCACTAATGACTGAAAACTACCTGATCCGGTCCCAGCCCCATTCCCTGTCAATTACTAAAATCGGCCAGGCTCATTAATGACTAAAAACCTCCTGATTCAGCTCCATCCCCCATCAATGACTGAAATCTGAAAGCTGGAATATTTCAGCCATTCTCTTCTGCGCGGGTGCTGATCACTGACACTGCCATAGCCCCCAGCTTTAGATGTAAACAACACAAGCATTTTGTTACAGTACTTAAAGGTTTTAAGCTGTGGGGGGTTTTCACTAAAATTCAGCGGCATCCTTCAGTGAAGTGACAGCCCAAGCCTTGATAATGCGTCTAAGACACAGCCGAGACAGAAACATAAGACTGAAGGACAACCTGCTGGCAAAATCAAAGCCAGAGAGAGAGGGAGAGAGAGAGAGAAAGAGAGTGAGAGAGGGAGACATTCTCCCTTTGCTGGCTCTGTGAAAAGAGGACAATAAAGAGGGATGAATCATTGAAAAAGGAGTCGAGGAAACCAATCAGAGACGAGGCCCTTCAGCCTGAGCAGCGGGAGCAGGGGCCCGACAGGCAGGTGTCAGAGACTGGGGGAGACTGGGAGAGATGGGAAGAGACTGGGGGTGAATGGGGCAGACTGGAGGATGCTAGGGGAAATTGAGGGGGGGGATCTGAGTAGACTTGGGGGAGGGAAACCGGGGCTGATTGGAGAGACTGAGGGGGATTTGAGAAGATTGGGGGATACTGAGGGGAGACTAGGGCTGACTAGTAAAGAGTGGGAAAGATTTGGGGAGACTGGAAGTGACTGCTGGGGAATTTGGGGAGACTGGGGGAGACCAGGCCCATCAGCCAGTGTCAGCGCTCTAGCTTATGTGGATATCGCTGTGGTAAAAAGCGCAGGGGTGCCATGCGAATGTCTCCCTTTACAGCAGAGACCAGTCTGTCAAGCCCTGCAGCAGGGACACGCTGTCGCTCTGTATAAATAGCCCAAACATTCTGCCCCCTTCTCTCCTTTCACTCTCTTCCTCTTCTCCACTTTCTGGAAGTCCCTCTTCCCTTACCCTGTCTCACCTCTCCCCCTTCTCCATATCACCGTCTTCCCTCTCCACATTCTCTCTCCCTCTCTCTCTTTCTCTCTCCCCTGCTCTCCCACCCTTCTCCCCCCCTCACTCTTTCTCTCTCTTACCTCTGCTCAACACCCCTGACCTCTGTCTCTGTCCACTTCCTGTCCTGCGTCCTGCACTTCCTGCTTGGCAGGGTCGCTAGTCGCTGTCAGTATTAATGGCTCTGCGGCGGAGAGTAATCCTCTGTGACCGCACAGGGGTCACGGTCGTGGCAGGGTATCCCAGCAAGCACAGCCACGCTGCTGAAGGTCACCGCCTCTCCACCTCTGCCCGTCGGCCCGCTGTGGCTCTGTTTCCTGCCCTGTTGCCCCCCCAGTGCCAACAACCCCCCCCCTCCTCCCACCCTGCATCGCTGGGGAGATCAGGGCTCCTTCCTGTGGCCTTGGCCAGCGGGCAGTGAATGAACGCCACACTTCTGTGACTCAGAGAGGAGCATGCTCTGTGCTGCGTTCCCTCCGAGAGGCCAAAAATACCCACAATGCTGACCGAGCTTTCTGTGAGATCCAGATGCTGACGGCAACCCCCTGTCGCTCCCAGCATCTGGGGAGCTGACAGAGGCACAGGAAGTGACATCAGCAGACAGAAAGGGCGTGGCCCCACAGGGCATTGGGCAGCAGGGACATGAGGAGCCCTGCAGCCTCTGTAACGCATAACAAAGCCAAACCCTGCGGCCACCTCCTCAGTCACTTGACCACGTGACTCCTGTCATATTGCGTCTTAAACTGGCAGAAAGATGCAGTGATTCCTCAGCTGAATCCTCTCTCTGCGCAGAGCTCGGACTTCTCTCTCTGTCACACACAAGGATGAGGGCTGTGTACACCCACACTCGCCCCAGAGATAGAGCTCTCCCCAGCGTCCGGGGTGCTGGACTCCCCTAAACTCACAGTAAAGGAGAGAAAAAGGATGTCTCATGGTCTGGAAACCGTGGCGACGTCTTTGCCCCTCACCCAGATGGGTGTGGCCGCTTCTGTCATGGTGGACACCCACATCACTCAGGAATGGATCAGGTCTGTCACAGCCCTGCCCTCTCCGATCACCAGGTAATCTGAATGCCACTGAGGCGCCCCCTCAATTTCACTCTGTTCCATTGAATGCTGAACTGAGCACAGCCCTGATGAACACCTGTCACCTGTGTCGGGCGGAGTTCTGGCCACACCTGATGAATAAAGTGTGGACTGCAGGGACAGCCACCCCTGTGTCGGATTGTATGAGCAGCGCCAGCACTGTTAGCTTGCGTGAGATGTATACCCCTCAGTGGCCAGCTGCCACTCAAAACGCAGGGAATCCTATACCCACAGGTACCAGCAGCTCGTCCACACGGAGAGTGTGTGTGTGTGTCTGTGTGTGTGTGTGTGTGTGTGTGTGTGTGTGCAAACTGCCAAGACACACACTGTTGTTTTATTCATGCCGTTTAAAAAGTCCTGCGGTTATTTCTGATTGACTGCTACAGACCGGTCCCACGAGGTCAACCTTCATCTCAGGGATCCTCATATAGACTGAGACTCTGTGTGTGTGTGTGTGTGTGTGTGTGTGTGTGTGTGTGTGTGTGTGTGTGTGTGTGTGTGTGTGTGTGTGTGTGTGTGTGTGTGTGTGTGTGTGTGTATCTCTGTATGTCTGAGTGCATCTCTGCATGCCAGGGTATGTTTGTATTTGTGACTGTGTGTGAATTCATGTGTATATATGTGGGTGTTTGTGTGTGTGTTCATGCGTGTGGTAATGCGTGTGTGTGTGTGTGTGTGTGTGTGTGTGCGCCCTGTTTTAATGAGACAGACGTGGTGCAGCACGCTGTGGCGTGTTTGTTTGGGAGCATCGCACAGTCAGAGGGAGGCGTGTGAAAGCGCGAGTCAGAGAGTGCTTATTTAGCCGCGGTTAGCGACCGGGCCGTGAGGTTCGCTCTGATTGCACCCCCGTTGTTTTCGCAGGCCCCGCCCCCGCGCCCCGAGCCTCGTTCCCGCGTTCCCCTGCCCGCCGGTGGGCGCTGGGGTGGCAGTGCAGATGCCAGGGCTGAACTAGGCCGCGGTCCACGCAGGAAGCTCCGAGATGCCGGGCCTCGCCACGCCCTGTGAGAGCGGCCGGAGGAGGAGGAGTCTGAGCAGCCCGGGTGAGTCTCAGCGCTGAAGTGTGTGTCACCGTGGTGATGCCTGCCATGGCACGAATCAGAGAGCAGGGTTTCCCCCTCCGTCCGCCACTGACACACTTGCTGAGCCAGAGGACTCCCGGGTCACCTGAGACCCCTGACAGAGCACATTTATAATGGACTCCATTTGGAATATACTGCATGGTCAAAGCACAACAAACACACAAAATCACCCTGAATTTCTTCACATTACATGAATGGTACCCCACTAGACATCTCTATCCTTGCAACCGCGTTGGTTTATGGCATCTATGACTCTGCAGCCTCATTGGTTTATGCTGTCTTTATCCCTGCAACCTCATTAGCTGATGCCACCTGTGTCCTTGCAACCCGATTGGTTTACAGTCAAGAGGGTATGCGATCCAGACAATTCCAACCAGGAAATGTCTACCATCAGGGAGGTCTGAGGAGCACGTGAGTGACTCCCTCTGCTTTGACCCCTTAACCCTCCCGGATGCTGTTACAGTCAGTGATCTTGTCCATCAGAGGTTAAGGGCAGTTTGAGTTACCCGCCGGGATTACTCTTTCAGCGGTTGTGTAAGTGGAGCTAGCTGAGCCCCAGACAGGAGACGTGCAAACAGGAGCAGGGGGTCCGGGGAGGGGCCGGGGCAATGCACGGTGACCCCGCCCACACAGCTAAGAGTCACTGATCCTCTAAGATCGCGTGGGCGAGCAAAGGACTGCAGCAAGTCTGACAAATAAAAACACATTCACAGGAGGTTGAGGAAGACGAAAAATTAACACTACAGTAGCGCAACAAAAAGCAGAAAACAGCAGATTCATACTAACACGTTTTCATAATGCGAAATTCCTTTCTTCATTTTGTGATACGAATTCCATTCCTCCCTCCCCAGTACCCCCCCCCCCCCCCCCCCCCTCGCCGCACACGAGAGAGATCCCTGTCTGAAACAGGCTGCATAGCAACCAGTGAGGCGGAGGTGCTGTGAGTGTATGTGCTGGTGTTTGGGAGGCTGGAGTGGGATATGTTTGAGAGGGGAGAAATTAAGATGGCAGCTGAGCTTATGCATAAAGTATTCCACACATTCTCCCTCTGCCTCTCAGGGTAATGAATGTGATTTTAATGGCAGTGTTGAAGGGGCTGTCATGAGCTGTCCCCACACACACGCACACACACACACACACACACACACACACACACACACACACACACACACACACACACACACACACACACACACACACACACACACACACACACACACACACACACACAGAACACAGAAGCCGCAGCATCACTCTCCTCTCACCCTGCTCCGCCTGTCTGCAGTGAAGAGGCACAGCTCTGATCTGTCTCTAATCCGCAGGCAATCCACATCCTACAAAACCGCTCCGCATCCCAGCACATACACACACACACGCACACGCACACGCACACGCACACGCACACGCACACGCACACACACGCGTGCGTGTACACATATGCCCAAGGCGTGTATCAGTGTGCAGCTCGTGAGTGAGGCGGGAACTCCTCGTTTGATGTTTTCCTGAGGAGAAGCCGCTCAGAAGGCAGCAGGTGTTTTTATCTTTGAGATCTAACAAACAGAGCCAGCCAGCGCGCGCGTGCAGTCCACCCTCTATTTTAATTGCAAACACAATAAAGTGCCTCAGCTTGCCCCCGGTGCAGCGGGGCAGGCCGAACAAACGCTCTCCTGTTGTTGTAACTTCTGAGCCATATGGCGCATGCATCCAGCACATGCCACCAGCCCACCGCACCGCTGTAGCGTCTTTCTGTCCCGGCAGCAGCTCCAGCTTCTCAGATCCACAAACATGCGATTAGAGCTTTAATCACTGCCTTCGATTCGCGTCTACTGTACGTTCCGTAGTGGTGAAAATGCAGGGAATTGAGGATTTAGCAAACAGTAGTTGCCTTTTGAAAGAACGATGTTGGCTGGAATTGTGATCAACAGAGAGAATATTGGACGATTCCATTTTTTTAAAGCAAAGAGTGGCGGCCCCTGAAAACAACAGAGGAGACAGAGGCGTGACCCCTAAAACTGATAATGATCCTTGGACAGTTTTTTTAAAAAACAAGTTTCCGCTTTTAACAAAGATCACCCATCAGTAGCTGATGCCATCTCACTTAATTGCACCTATTGTGCTATCACTGCTTTTGTGTACCCAACATTACATAATTAAAGCTATAAGAAAGAGACTGGGTTATGGTTAATTATTTCAGTCAAAAAACAGAGATAAGAGACTGTTTTAACTTCAAAACATTTTTGGTTGTGACTAATATGATTTTATGTAAACTGTATAAAGATAGGGCCACCACATTAACTGCTATAAAATAAAGATAAAAAGGTATCATCTGACTGGATACCCTCATTTAAACTGGCATGTGTGTTAATCAGGGAAAACTGAAATCAGAAATCAGTTCAGGATGAACTATCAAATAAAGGGAAATTCTCTGTGTTCCATATCTGTTAGTCAGCGCTCCCCGCTGATACTCAGATGTACAGGAACAAAGACAGGACAAAGTATGGCACACCCATTACAGAGCTAAAGCAGAATAAACACACCACAATACATTAAATAATATGGCAAATAGAAGGCAGTAGTTACTGGAGACAATGAAAGAGAGAGAAAGAGGGAGAGAGAGCACACGGTCTCGAGAGGATGAAGTGACGGTAAACAGTGTCTGTCTGAAACATGTCACGAGAGCACTGAGATGATGCCTAATGTCATGAGACAGAGACGCCTGCAGCCCGTGTTCTTTCACAGCCAATCAGAAGGAAGAACACATTTACAAGCAGCTCTGGAATTCTGATCTCCGCAGCTGATTCCGAACATTTTGATAAATGGAGTAATTTTCTTTTAATGAAGAACGCATTTCCATAAACTGGTGACTTTCTATCTCTTTTATCTCTTCTTTAATATCTGGGGGTTCTGACTGAATTTATTAAAATCCTCTTCAGCACTCTACTTCCCCGTGCAGAGCTCTTTCATAAACACAGACACGCACGTGCACAGCACGCACACACAATCACACACGCACATACAAAACACACACACGCATGCATGCATAAACACACACACACACACACACACACGTACATAAACACACACGCGTGCATGGATAAACACACACACACACGCACGTACATAAACACACACGCATGCATGCATAAACACACACACGCACATACATAAACACACACGCATGAATGCACATGCCCTGCTGCATGCCGATTATTAACGCATCCTTTGATGATGTGAGGATGACATCATTCTGAAAACACGTCACTCCTCCTGAGGAGAGTCCTGGAGCAAACCTGACCTCAGGGGTGTCGGTGTCGTGCACTGAGGCTGTGGTCATTTCAGCTGAGCTTTTCCATCATGTTGCTAAAACTAGAGGACACTGTGCTAGTGTTCAGAGTCTGGTATACGTGGTATTATGTACTTTTTACATTACAATTAACTGCTGCTGTTAACACAAAAAAGGACATGTCAGTAGTGCAACAGGAGGCCAGCCCAAATTTCGAATCGGGTCTCTGCCGTCTGTCAGCGCCCCCGCGCCAGCCCCGCCCCGACACGGCGTCTCCGTACGAGCGCTGCAAATAAAGAGGTGCTGGAACGGAGGAGATAAACAGGGAGAAATAGAGCGAGAGGAATCCAACCAGCGCTCAGCTGCGGCTCTTCACATATGACTTACCCAGCTCTCATCTCCTCTGTGTCATTACAACAGTGCCCCCAACCCCGAGCCGCAATCCTCTCGCTGAAGTAGGACGTGGCTCTCCCCCCTGCTGCCGGGGGCTGGAGGCCCCTGTTTGCATTTGGGTGTGTTTGTTATTTAAGGGCCTCTGACATACCTGTGCGCTGTTTCAAACACCCCTTAGCAGAAACATCGCGGGTGGGAAATGCAACAACATCGGAATCTAAATGGACCCAGGGATGGAAAGGCACCCTGAAACTGCCGTTTCAAATCAGTCTCCCTCATTTAAAAAACAAAATAACGGACACACTTCTGGTCGGGCACGTACCAGCCAGCTTGGGTTTCCGAACGCCGGGGTCTTTGCAGGAAAACGGGCGTGTGTAATGGCACCATGTAACGTATCCGAGCCATTAGATATTTCCACGCATCAAATTACCGCGTGACAATCAGGCGATATGGAGTGCGACCCGCGGGCCGCCGACGCCGGAGATGGCTGCCGGTGTCCTCCACGTCATGGAACGGCGGTTGACAGCTAATTATCCCATTTCATGGGTTATTAATCCCCCTTCACACCCACTGAGGCTGGGTAGCCAGGTTTACCGCGATAAGCTAAATATCTAACTCCGGTAAGCTGGTGCACACACACAGACAGACACGTTCCAGGGACTGAGAAATCAGGGCCTTCTGATTATGAGCCTGAAATATGATACAGCGACACCCCAAACACCATTTCAGGATATATACCAGTATTCAGGGACTCAATGGGCTTTCAGTTAGACTGTCTGTCTTTACCCTGGAGGACTGTGGGTAGTGATGAGTGAAGACTCCACCCCAAAGTGGGTGGGGTTATGATGTGTTGACAGTGAAAGAATGTTATGCTAAAGGAGTGCACCATTTTTTTGATTGGTTTGTACAAGTCATCACAGTTGCTTGTCAATTCAGAGCACCCAACAGCCCTGTAACAGCCTACACCCTGTCTGTGGGACTCTTCCACATCAGCCACTTCATAACAAAGCAGTGGGGAGGTTCTGTCCCTGTTCGCCACTCAGGCACATAACCCAGGCAGCGTAGCCCTCTCTCCTGAGTGCAGTATGATAATCATCACTGCAGTAACACTGAACCCCACCAGGGGAATGCCACGCTGCCCTGAAAGGAGGCTGGCAGCTGCTGGAAGGAACCAAACATCACTGCAATATCTCCACAGATCTGCACGACACACTGCGGTATCTCCACAGTTCCGCACGACACACCGCAATATCTCCACAGTTCCGCACGACACACTGCTATATCTCCACAGATCTGCACGACACACTGTGGTATCTCCACAGTTCCGCACGACACTGCAATATGTCCACATAGTTACACAATGAACCCCAATATCTCCACACCGCCACACAACGTACCCCAATATCTGTACACAGCCACACAACACACTGCAATATCTCCACAGAGCTGCACAACACACTGCAATATCTGCGCATAGCTACACAACAGACCCAAATATCTGCCCACAGTCACTCGACACACCGCCGGCTTTAACCTTCAGGAAACTGCCTGAATGCAGAAGAGGATCCCAGACCAAATTGCTTTTGATTACATCAGATAGAGGGTGTTTATGATGCCGGTGCTGCTGCGGTGAGTTTGTGGCGTGGGGGGGGCAGGTTGGGCAGGGTGGGGCTAAGCTGGAGAGCCTTGACCTTCCCTCCCTGTCCTCCCACCCCCTCAGCACTTCTGCAGAGTCATGACGCCCCCCCACCCCATCCCCAACTCCGCCTGCGGGCTCCCGCTTCACACAGCGCTGCTGCCTGAGCCTGCACTCCCTGCAGACAGCGCCCCCTGGAGGCTCCTGCACTTCCACTGCAGCGCGGCATGCTGGGAGGAGGGCAGACGGGTTTGTGGCAAGGTGAAGGGCAGTTTAAATTTAACACTCTCCGTGTCAGGCGTAAATAAAGCAGAGCGCGACCTGGGAAGGAGCTCCTGATGGATGGTGCTCAGACAGAGCTGATTTGTGGGTCCGGAAACTCTGGCGACTCCCTCGAACTGAAACTCCCATTGTTCTTCCCTTCTGATAAATAACGGAAGAGGCGCGTGGCACAGGTAGCTCTATTAAAGCCTCCGAGTGCAGTGACTCAGAATAACGAGCTTAACGAGGACCTCCGAGAGGTCGCCGCGGTGGCCGAGCACTCCTGTCGGGGGCTGGGTCCAAACTCGTCCCGCAAGCATTAATGTGCTTGTCCTTCAGACGTGGCCAGGAATAGAACCTTCCAATGTAGATGTGACAAACCAAAAGGTTCTATATCAACAAGAAACTTGGCCATGTCTGGCCTTGGCTGACATTGCTCGCGTTCATTAATAACTCATGACAGCGCCTGGCTTGGCTTCCCCGTGGCTGCTTCACACTTGCCCCCGAGCAGTGCTACCTCGAGTAGCGGCAGCATCCTGTTACTGGGCTCCTTATTAAAATTAATCTCACTAATGCTACCCTTGAGTTTGCAGGGGCGGAGAGAGGCCCCCGCCGAACACGACGTTAGGCCTGATAAAGTGCCCCCCTGCGCTCGGAGATGTGCGCGGGCCGGAGTCTGAGGCGCGTTTAACTCGGTGTCATTCCCCCGCAGGGACAGTAATGAGTCTGAAGTGGTAATCAGGTGATCCGAGTGTCTGATGATCCCGACATGGTGGCACAGCAGGCACTTATGACCCCCTCTCTCTCTCTACCCCTGTCTCTCTCTCTCTCTCCCCCCGTCTCTCTCTCTCTCTCTCTCTCTCTCCCTCTCTCTCTCTCCCCCCGTCTCTCTCTCTCTCCCCCTGTCTCTCTCTCCCCCTGTCTCTCTCTCTCTCTCCTCTCTCTCCCTCTCTCCCTCTCTCTCTCTCTCTCTCTCTCTCTCTCTCTCCCCCTGTCTCTCTCCCTCTCTCTCTCTCTCTCTCTCTCTCTCTCTCTCTCTCGTCCGTGTGTCTGCGCAGTTCTGCTCGGGCTGCTCTGCACTCTGGCAGTCTTGCTGCAGACGGGGAGCGGCTGCCCGTCTGCATGCGTCTGCAACGGCACGGAGGTGGACTGCAGCGGGCGCGGCCTGGTGGCCCTGCCCACCCTGAGCCTGCCGCCCGGCACCCGCACCCTCCTGCTGCCCAACAACCGGCTGAGCAGCCTGCCGCCCGACACCTTCGCCAACCTCACCGGCCTGGAGCGCCTGGACCTCTCCAACAACTTCCTGGACAACCTGCCCGCCACACTGTTCCGGGAGCTGGGCAACCTGACCGACCTGGAGCTGCGCAACAACAGCCTGACCGCGCTGGACCGGGAGCTCTTCCAGGGCCTGTCCCAGCTGCGCCGCCTCGACCTGTCCCTGAACGGGCTGTCCTCCGTCCCGCTGGGGCTGCTGGACGACCTGCAGGGCCTCACCTGGCTCTCGCTGGCCACCAACCGGCTGCACGCGCTGGAGAGGCCCGCCTTCGAACCCCTGGCCAACCTGCAGTTCCTGCACCTGGGGGGGAATCCCTGGGAGTGTGACTGCAACCTGCGCGACTTCAAGCACTGGATGGAGTGGCTGCTGTACAGAGGTGAGAGGGCGTGGCAGGGCGTGGCGGGGCGTGGCGGGTTGGGGGAAGGGGGTTGCGTACCTATACACACCTGGATAACATAACCATGAACGAATACTACACACCGCCCTCTGTGTGCACGAGACTGATGTTTTTGGAACTGTTTCCTCCCAGTGTTTTTTCCTGCAGCCATCTTAAACAGAGGAAGCTGCTTCCAATCGCTTTCCTCCCAACAGCCAAACAGACGCGCACACACACACGCACACACACACACACGCACGCACGCACGCATGCGCACACACACTAAAATCCATAACACGCTAAATGGTTTCAAACATAGCTGACACCTTGAACATTAGACTGTCAGCTTGATGGTGTCATCCGGCTGCAATATTGATGTAGCCGTTTAAAGTGACAGGTAGACCCAGGCGGCCCTCAGAGATCCCCCTGCAGCAGACACGTTCTCTCACCCCCTCTTCACACCCCCCCCCGGTCCCTCCTGGCCTGGCTGCAGGATGACAGAGAGCCAGCATCCTCAGTGACCCCCCCCATCACAGATCTGCATCTGTTTGCAGCCGGTCCCTGAGGGTGCTGTCATCACTGGCTCCTCTCACACCATTACTAGGGTTGAACAAGTTCACTTTAGTGTCTGTGTATATATCTGTGAGTGTGTGTGTATGTTTGTATCTGTGAGTGTGTGTGTCTCTGAGAGTGTGTGGTGGGTGTGGGTATGTCTTTGTGTCTGTGTTTGTTTCTACATGTCTTTGTGCATGTCTCTGTGAGTGTGTGTATGTGTGTCTCTACATGTGTCCCAGTGGGTGACTGAGAGAGTTTTTGTGTGTGTCTGTACATGTGTCTGTAAGTGTGTGTGTGTGTGTGTGTGTGTGTGTGTGTGTGTGTGTGTGTGAGAGAGAGAGAGTGTCTCTGTAAGTGTGTGTATGTGTGTGAGTGTATCTCTGTAAGTGTGTGTGTGTTTTCTGTGCATCTGTTCCTTTCATAACCACAAAAGAAACAACTGCGATGGTTTCCGCCTCATTGAGCCACTGTGGCTCCTGCAGCCGCTCTCCGAGGACGGGCTCGTCCACGCTGCGGGATAAGCCCTCTCCGCATTATTTATAGAGCTGTGTTTTTTTAACCTTTTCTTCAGCAGCTGAGGACAGGAGCAGGCCTCCGCTCTGATGCAGCATCATCCCTCCCACTCCCCCGCCCCGCTGTGCACCCCTGACAAATTTGTTGAGACACCAGGATGTCTGAAAATACCAGTGCCCCCCACAGAGACAAATGAATTACAGCCACCTCGTGTGTACACAGAGTGTTGCCTACTGTATGCACGGCACTTCATATATTAAACATGGACCCTTGCAGAGCCTTTCTCCACCGAGATCTGCATTATCAGGGTGCTGAATTCACAGAGAGAGCGCCTATTTCAAGACACACTGTGACTACAGTCCGGGTCACGGAACTAAACCCTGTTGTTTGATAGAGGGATTTTGTTATTAACATGATGGACAGAAAGGCCTGTGTTTTTAGGGAGAGGAGGATTGAGGATTTAGGACTGATTGTCACTCCCTATTCTATCTCTCTGTCTCTCTCTCTCTGTCTCTCTCTTCCTCTGTCCATCTCTCCGTCTCTTCCTCTCTCTCCCTCCTCTTTCTCCCTCTATCTCTCCATGTCTCCTCTCTCTCCTTCCTCTCCATCTTTCTCTCTCTCACCCTCTCCTTCTCTTCATCTCTCCCTTTCCCTCCCTCTCCCTCTCCCTCTCCCAGGTGGGCGGGTCGATGCGGTGGAGTGCACCTTGCCGAAGGACCTGCGTGGGCGGGACATCCGCGGCGTTCCCGTGGAGATGTTCAACTACTGCCTGCAGCTGGAGGACGAGAACGGCTCCGTGGGGGTGTCCAAGGGGGGGGCGGCGCCCTGCAGCAGGGCCGGGGGAGCCCAGCCCTCTGAGACCCCCCCGGTGGCGGACGCGGCCCCCGCGCCGGACTGCGTGCGGCAGCGGTACCGGCCGGTGAGCGTGCGACGCGCCATCGGCACCGTGGTGATCGCGGGCGTAGTCTGCGGCATCGTGTGCATCATGATGGTGGCCGCAGCCGCCTACGGCTGCATCTACGCCTCGCTGATGGCCAAGTACCAGCGGGAGCTGAAGAAACGGCAGCCACTGATGGGGGACGGGGACGCCGACGGCGACCCCGAGGAGAAGCAGATCTCCTCTGTGGCATAGAGAGGGAGGGGGCGTGGCTCGGGGGACGGGCCCGCTTTGACAGACAGCTCCCCCTCCATCATCTCTGCTGTATTCTGACCTCCATTCCTACTGCACTGCTGCCTCCTGCTGAACCTAACCCCCCATCCTGCCCCTTCTCCTCATTCGGAATGGAGATCGCACCCTGGACAGACTCCTCCGGGGGAAGAGACACCCCCCGTGCATTTTGCTGGCAGTAGAAGGAAACAGATACGAGAGATTGACTACAAAAATGGACTCTTTCTGGATAGCTGTCAGCGGACGAGTGCAATTCTAAACTGCACCTGCGCTGGCCTCTCTCTCCTGCAAGGCCTGCCCAACACTGATTCCTTGCTCCAGACCATTCGGACCTTTTTACTCTTGTTTCTGCACGGCGTTTTCGGCACGGAGGCGTGGGACGAGGGGCGCGGATGTTCTGGATGATTCTGTGTCACGCTGGGCTCGAGGCGTCTCTGCCCCCTGTCCCGGTGCCAGCGTTCTGTGCCAGGCTGTGCCCCACGCCCTCCCAGCTCACAGTATCTCTCAGACAGTCCCCACAGTGACAGGAATACTGGATCTCTCTGTATTAATGCTATCTCTCTGTATTATATAGAATGATGTCATTATTCTGTACTTTGTGATGTGGCCTCTCTTTCCTTTTTTCAGTAATGTTTCATTTGTTTGTTTAACTGTTTGTTTGTGTCTCCATTATTTATTTTAAGTTATTATTATTCTTTTTTTTTTTTTTATTTAGTTTGGAAGGTACGCTATCCCGGTGCAAATTGTTTTTAGAGGTGGGTAGATTTCCTCAAAAATGAAAACCAATAATATACTGTAATACTAATAACCTTAACAGTAAGTAGGCAAATGCAGTTTTGTTGTTGTGTGCGATATTAGTCATTATCTAGATCCCAGTGTGTGAGTGGGGGCTCAGTTGGCCCAGTCCTGCACCTTCCTAACTGAGTAGGAGGAAACCCAAACAGCATGCCGCACCTTACCGACAGGTAGTAATAAGCAGATCGATGAGCTGCCAGGCAGACTGAGGGGGACAGAGAGATAGGCAGAGACAGAGACAAAGAGGACAACAGCTAGGGAAAGGCATGGCTCCTATCACTGACTGCCTCAGTCTAACTCTCTCCTATTTTGACATACAGTATAAACCAATGCTTTTGTGTGCTTGTTGGTTTTTTGTGCCCGTTACTGTACTCCCCCTATAGGATTAAGTCTATTGTGAAGCCTTCGGCTGCATTGAAATTCATCTCATCGTGTTTCGCTGAATGGGAAAAATAAAAAGCTCAGCTCTGTGTTGATGGACCAACGTCAACAGATCGGGTTTGCGATGACGGCAGGGAGGGTGCCGTCTGCAGTCACGCAGGTGTGCAGTCTGCAGTTACGCAGGTGTGCCGTCTGCAGTCACGCAGGTGTGCAGTCTGCAGTCACGCAGGTGTGCCGTCTGCAGTCACGCAGGTGTGCAGTCTGCAGTTACGCAGGTGTGCAGTCTGCAGTCACGCAGGTGTGCAGTCTCAGGTGTGCAGTGTGCAGTCTGCAGTCACGCAGGTGTGCAGTCACGCAGGTGTGCAGTCTGCAGTCACGTGTGCAGTCTGCAGTCACGCAGGTGTGCAGTCTCACGTGTGCAGTCTGCAGTCACGCAGGTGTGCAGTCTCACGCAGGTGTGCAGTCTGCAGTCACGCAGGTGTGCAGTCTGCAGTCACGCAGGTGTGCAGTCTCACGCAGGTGTGCAGTCTCACGCAGGTGTGCAGTCTGCAGTCACGCAGGTGTGCAGTCTCACGCAGGTGTGCAGTCTGCAGTCACGCAGGTGTGCAGTCTCACGCAGGTGTGCAGTCTCATGCAGGTAACGCACGCTGTTTCCTGCTCTCTCCCTGCAGCCCTGCAGCTCTCTGTCGTTGCGCCTGCATGTCGTTTTTTGGCGAATCTATTTAGCAAACATTAAAATACAACAGCTGTGCAAATGGCTCAGGTAAAATCATTTTGGGGGAGTCTTAGCCTACAGCATTTTCCAGCAATAAGCTTACCCTCACTGAGGTGCCAGGCTCGGCCCGTGACACAGTCCTTTCCAAAACAAAGCACAAGAGTGGCTTCCACACCTGGGGGCAGGCAGTGACAGCGACCCGCATGGCGTCGCCCGGGAAACAGGCGAGGGGACCCCGCAGGTGGGCAAACACGCACAGGTACGAGGTGTGGGTCCTCGGTCCAGGTTAGCACAGGTTGGCGCAGTTTGACTGAATAAGATTAGGTTCCAGTCTCTCGTTATTCAAGAGTGAATCCTGCCCCCCCCATGTTCCCCCCAAAAAAATCAAGCTAATGCAATTTGGACTCTTTTTGCTGAGGCAGAATTTAGGTCTTCCAGAGGAGATACTGTAATGGGGTGTTGGAATGGGGCAGGGATAATCTGCTGTGCATATCCCCAGATTATATAAAACATTGTTGGTTAAGTACTGGACACTCTGGACGAGTGTATCATGGTAATCTTTAATCTGAGCTGCCTTGGGGGTGCTCTGCCGTGTCTGTGTGACACAGATAAACCTGCTGCTCCGGCACCGTGATGGGGGGTGAGAGGAGGAGAGAGGGAGGAGAGAGGGAGAGAGGAGGAGAGAGGGAGGAGAGAGGGAGGAACACCCCGCCATGTCAGTGGATGCAGGCTGGGCCGTCCCTCCTGCAGCCCGGGTGGCCCCCCCCCAGGGAGCAGAGAGCTGTGTTTAAAGCAGACCCGAGGGGGGCCTCTGATAGGACCTCTCAGTCAGAGGGAAACCCTATCCCTGCACACAGCACAATGTCCACCCCCCGGCACCTGTGCTTACCGATCACACACTCGTCTCCTCTCTTCTCTGCTTCCCTCTTCCACACGTTTCACACACACACACACACACACACACACACACACACACACACACGCTCATGCACGCGCGCTCACACACACGCACGCACGCACACAGGTAGCAATTCGACACGCTGCCAGCGTTACCCGTCCTCTTGCTGTGCTATGCTCTTTTAGGCAGGCAGGGGAGAAGCCTGTGGCGTTTTGACCGCTGAATCTGGTTTCTGGAGCATGTGTGTGTGAGTGTGTGTATGTGTGTGAGTGTGTGTGTGTGCTCTGCAGAGACGCTGTTTGCTGTGTGAGGGAGGCTTGTTTTTCTTTCTTATAGATCAGAGAGGCGCCGCACACCCATAATGGGTGACATTAATCCCTCTGATTAGAGGCTCTGAGGGATGCCTTCATCTCTTTCATCTGTTCATGGCTTCATTTCCATCATTAAAATGCCCTAATATGGAATTAATACCTTCATAAATGTCTGCCGGGTGGAGAGTGTGTATCTTGGCGAGAGGTTTGTGAGTTGGGGAATTTTTTTTTTTGATGACCAATGATGACATTTGCTCTGATAATTGACAGTCATTGATGAATGGCGACGTGGTCTCACCAAATATGTCTTTGTGTGTGCAATGAAATATAGCAGGAGAAAGATAAAAATGAAGCCAAGTTCATTTTAATCCATGCTCCCCTCAGCGCTGCTGTTTATATGACTTTGTGGTGAAGCTCTGTCACATTTTTTACGTGTCTCAGAGCGCTTCAAAAGTAATCCCCTCACAGTGAGAAACAACGCCATCTAGAGGCATTGCTAAGAACAGCGTATAGAACAGCATGACGACAGGACAGCACAGTACAGCACAGAGTAGAATAGCACAGCACAGCACAGCACAGCAGATGGAGACTGACGGCGGTGAGGAGGGAGGGATGTGGAGCGGATAGCTCTGACGATATAAATTTACACATTATTACCATATTTAATAAAAGACCTACAGCAGTGTTCAGAATGACACTAAACACCCCATTCTGATAATACGGATGGTTAGGTCATGTTTACTAATACGAGGGGTTTTTCAACGTATACATTTGGATGCTGCATTTTTACCAGTAACTAGGAAAATACCTAAACAAACCCATATGTAACCGTTATATAGCATACACGTGTTATGTTTCTGTGAAATGTGTGTCTATGTGTCTCTTGATATTTTTATAACATATCCTACAATCATATTTACCAAGTAATGTAGAATGTGTAGACATATTTTGAGCAGTATCTTATTTTTAAGACTACGATAGTGATAAAAAAATAACCTACAACCCAGAGCGTGACAATGTGCAGACCCCTGTATTATTCCTATTGTTTAACTTGTGAAATAACAATCGTAAGAGGAACACTGTAGATGTCATTGTCACTGAGATAACCCTTACTTTTCTATGCCCTATACAATAAAGGTAATAATAAATTTACAAGTATTTAAAATTCTCTGAAAGAGAATGACTGTCATGGAGTTATGAGTGCTATAACAGTCTCAAAGCAACAAAATGCACTTTATGAATTAAAAAAATTTGAAATAGCTCTTACAAGTGCAAAGTATTAAGCTGCAGAAAGCATTTACTGTGCATATTAACATGAGAAAACCATGCGTTTTCCACTGAAAAGACAAATTAAGAAATATATAAATGCAATATAACTGTTAATAAGGTCTCCATGAAATCTCAGCTGAGGGGTTTCAAATGTGGAAAAATGTGAACTGCACTGTACCTAACGTATTACCAAAGTCTGAGTGGAGAATCTGTCGCACTGACAGCTTCCTGCCCCCAATTCCCCAGCCCCCTGACTCCACCCGCCCCCGTACGCCAGCCACCTGCTGACCACACCTGTGAGAACACCTCCACACACCTGAGTTAATGTGGTGACCCCCGCTGGGTGGAGACAGACACCTGCCCTTTCTGGGGACAGGCAGGGAGGGGCCCCCTGAGAGGGGACCCGCGTTTCCTTTCACGAGACGATCTGTTCATGTGTTTATTTATCTCTCTCTCTATTTATTTATCTATTTATTTATTTAAGTAATTATCTGTTTTTCTAAAATTGTTATAAAGAAATTCTATGGGATGAAACAAAAAAAAAGCTTCTTTATTTTTTGCTCAAAGATTACAAGCTGTTTGAAATACTACTTGTGGGTTGTGGAGCAAGATCTGGTGAAAATAATAAAGAGTGTATTTCCTTACGCTGCCGTTCGTCTCAGTCCTTTGAAAAGGATGACTGCTGAGCTTTCTGCCTGTGCGGTGTGGATCTCCGGCCGTATGCTCTCTCCTCTAACATCGCAGGAGACGCCGCAGGGACTGCGCTCTCTCTCTCCCCCTCTCTCTCTCGCCGCTGTCAGGAAGATCTCCAGCAGACGCGTCAGGCCTGCTCTGTGCCACACGAGCTCTCTGGATCTTTGGCCTTGGTTTTGCTCTTTACCGTTCGGAGGCAGAGTTTCCGCG
Organism: Megalops atlanticus; assembly: GCA_019176425.1. Classification (NCBI taxonomy): domain Eukaryota; kingdom Metazoa; phylum Chordata; class Actinopteri; order Elopiformes; family Megalopidae; genus Megalops; species Megalops atlanticus. The sequence continues at coordinate 1,975,028 of CM032897.1, read as the reverse complement.
GCAGACTCCCAGCAGCCCTTGCTGCGCTGTAGCCAACCCCTCAGACGGGGCGCAGGGAGTCACCGAGGGGCTCAACTCCACTCAGCCGCTCAGAAACAGGCCGGCACAGCTGTCTGAGCGGTACACCATGCACCTCACAAGTCCTGCTTTACCTGCCTGCAGCCAAGAGCTCACAGCGTTTACCCACCACGCACGCATAAGCACACAGACAATCCCAGTGCAGTCGGCAACACGTCAGGGCCCACTGAGAAAAATTACCCCATGCTGAGCTTTGGAAAATAAAGGTTTTATGCATTCTGTTGCTGTTCAGGTGTTTTTTTTATGGATTGTTGCAGTTTTTCAGCTTTAAAGTTCAGAAAGAGATGAACACTCTGAAGATGGTTTGGGTTATGATGTCAATGTGTGTTTTGAAGAAAAAAAAACATGCTTCATGATTACTGGCACTGCAGTGGGATTATTCAACTGGCACAATAAGTGTCTATAATTTGATCACTCTGCAGGGCTTCCTTTTGCAGTTACACCTCAAGATGCACTTGTATTTGCTACAATTATGCGAAATTGTAAGCAACTTACTAAATTGCTAAATTTATTCAGAGCCTTCTTTTTTTGGAAGGTTAAGTATTTGCCAGACAGACTCTCCTGTAATCAAGCACAGTTTCAATATTTCAGTGCACCTCTTTCAAGGCTTCTCGCTTTCACATGAAAGCCTACACAGGGAGTCATGCGAGGGGGAGAATGAAATATTCATACACCTGTCTGCTCCTCTGTGCACCCACTGACACGGCGTAGGCCTGAACCCCACTACGCTGCAACTCCAGAAGCAGGCGATTCGAGCTGTTACCACGGCGTTCCACAACGCTGCACTCGGACTCGGCGCTAATTACTGCTAATCACGCGCGCCTCGCTCCTCCACATCTGGCTCTCTCGTTTTACACGTTTAATTTTGCGACCGCCGCGCTGCCGAGAGAGAGGTTTGAGTTTGAATATGTGCCGTGCCGCGAGGGACAGGTCTGCGCAGTGAAAGCCCAGCGCTCTTTCCTGTGAGTCTGTGTGTAAAGCCGTGGAAGAGCTTGCGTAACGCGCACGCCACAGCCGGCGTTTTATCCGGAGCCGAGGGAGACGTCAGCGGAGCTGGCGGGAGGAAGCAGGGGCTTCCAGCGCTGCCTCTCTCAGAGGTAATTAAGACTAATGAACGCTTCACCTCAAAGCGCTGCCGTGTTCAGCCATGACTCACCACGCACGCACACACACACGCGAGCGCTGGCGTGTTCAACATGCTTTTACACGCTACATGGTTTCCCTCCATCGGCTGCGTTACAAAACAGGACGTGAGAGAAATTCAAAGCCACGGGACCGCAGCACAGGCTGAGAGGATTTTTCAATGACTCCGCTGCCGAGGTGGAGAATCTCACAAACGATACTTGTGTATATCACAGCGGTTTGGTATTGGTTATGAGTGGCATTATACATGCAGAAGGTTTTCTCTGGTGTTTTGCTGGAAGTGGCCATTGAGCCAGGATCAGCTGCCCATCGGAATGATTGACAGGTCAGTTCCCAGCATGCCCCAGGTTAGAGGCCTTGTCACATGACCCCACCCTGCAGCAAGCAGCCCTGACTCCACCGTTTTCTGCCTTCCACCAACCAGTCCTACAGTTCTCAAGTACTCATGCGAAAAAAATCAGCCATAATAAACTGTCAGCCAAAGTGAAATAGTTATAGTCCTTTATCTTTCCTTCGCCTTAGTTGTCACAAATGGAGTTAAATAATATTTATTCTTCTTTTGTGTCAGCAGCCCTTGGAAGCAGTACCATTCTGTAACCCGAAACCACGGTGGGCTTGCTTTGCATGTGGTAGAATATATGCTAGTGTCTGCACACACACACAGTAACGCAGTGTTGCTTTTACAATTTTAGAACCATTTTGTGCACAGAACAACTTAAATTCAGCTATGAGTTCTCCAAACTCCTACAGAGAGCTGCACACTTCTGTCTGCACACAGCCCTCCCATGTGCAGAAACGGCACCCCCGCTCAACAGGGCAGCTGACCCCCGGGTCACCTTCCGTCCCAGGAGAGACAACAGAGAGAGAGAGAGAGAAACCCCCAGGTGTCCTACCTGCAGCGATGGCCGTCTTCTTATTCACCGTCACTGTGACGGCAGTGCTGGCCACAACTGCCCTCGCATCTGAGACAAAGAGAGAGCAGTCAGCGGGGGCTCCTCCCCAGGTGACCCCCCCCCGCCACTCACCCCTCTAACACCCGCACCCCCACCATGCAGAGGCCGGCATGTCAGAGGCAGAAAACATGCCAAGCGTTTCATGACTGATCATTTATGAATTCACATAAATGCCATACCAACCGACAGGCAATGCCATGGAAACGGCACCATACCCTCCAACAGGCAACATGATGAAAATGGTAAAACCTATTCATGCCAGTCTTGTCCAGCAGAGGATAATTCCGTGCCAGTAAACCTGAGATATTTATTACTCCCCCCACTCAATGTTTATCTTGTCTGCAATGGCAGCCAATTCTGGTGTTCTCAAAAGAGGCGTAAAACATGGCCTTCCCTGAAACTAAGGTTAAAGAAGAACCTTGTCCTGAAATGAGGGTGTATGACATTACCTATTTTCCATTAGGTAATCTCAATATCCTAACTGTATGACAGCAATGTGGTCATTTTGAAAATGTTCTATCAGCATCGCTGTGCTTAGCTCCTTTGAGAGCTCATATCATCAGTCACACAGGTGGACTGGGTAAGACGTGATGCTCTTCCTGCGTCCTGCTTGCTGGCTGGGCATGGCGGCACCGTTACAGGAACCTTTAATAGCGCGGCAGACAGCACACTAAGCTGAGATCAATATCTGGCATTGAGTCACGCTCTTGTCAGCTGTGATGCCGAGGCTGACTCACACCGGCTCCCCAAGGCCAGTTTGCGGCCACGTGCTGTAAGGAGAAACCTCTCAGGCATGTCTGTGTAGCAGGGCTTGCTTCTCGCGTCCTGCTTTTAAAAGCTTCCTGTCCTCGCAGGCATGAGAGGCTATGCGCTAACACCCGCGTGTGAAACGGGTGACCTTGTCTCTAACAGGCATGCCCGCTGGGACTGAGAATGCCGCCCGCTTAGAGCAGACCGAGGGGAAGCCAGCCAAATGGACACACGAGTCAGCTGCTCGGCTTGGAAGCCGTTGATGGTCGTTTCATTGATGAGCCATGCAGTGGAGTGGCCTCGGGTGACACCAGGTGAGAGTGTGTGTCCAGGTAAGGTCGAGTGTGTGGCCATGCAGAGGAAAGACAGCATGCCATGGAGCCAGGAGGACTGCTTAAATACCATCCTCGTACTCCTGCTCAAGGTCCTCCGGCCTAGGGGAGGCGCTATAGTCGTACTCATAGTCCCTGTAAACATCTGAGGAAAAGCAGTTCTCTTTCAGCGCCTTTGTCAGCATTGGGTGTGGGACATCACACAAGTGGAGATAATGCTACAGAGACAACAGAGGCTTGTTTCTGACAAACTACGATCTTTACATGGGTGTACTCACTTCCATTCATCATTATCATAAAGACAGAACCAAAATATATCTCTATGGCATTCCCTGCACAATCATTAATAAGTCTTCATATTTCCACCATGAATAGCAGGATGTTGATGTATCAGAAAGGTAGTGTGATACAGGCGGTGATACAGCCTGTGATATTATTTCCTCACTGTTGCTGTCTTTACGAGCTAGCTGAGGGGAGCGCCTCAGTGAGAGGCTCCGGATGCTGTTGTCATGGTGATGGTGGGTAGGGTACCTCGGCTGTCCTCTTTGGAGATGTAGTAGAGGAAGCTGCCGGGGGTGTGCTCGGCCGCGCGGCGGTACCACAGGGGGAAGTGGTCCATGGTGAAGATGTTCTCCGTGTCCGCCGGCGTCAGGAACTTCCTGTGGAGTCAGGGGACAAGGGGTGGGGGTGGTTGGGGCAGATGGAGAAATCAGATCAGTCTCATATTAAAGTCATCACGCTCTGAAGTCTGCTCGCTTTGGTCTTCTGTGAAAAGTCATGATGATGCATGCAGAATACAGAACAACTTTGCTATTACCCATTATAACCTTTACCTAAAATAACCACGAGGGGGCTCTGGTGTGTCATACCATTACACTGAGACGCTCTTGTGAAATTGTTATATATACAGTATATACAGATATAAGCTTTAAAGACGGAATTAATAATGTTAATATACAAGTTCATATAACTGTAGAAGCAACGCTGTAATCAGTTAATGTCAAAAATGTTATTTTTTCCTTCTCTGTGTTAGTTTGCTCAGCGAGCCGCCAGTAAGGATTTGATATCGCAGACGTCTGATCTGGATACAAACGCTGTCCTGGGGCCAGAATACATCAAAGAATAACTGACCTATTCATCACTAACTGAATATGCGCTTATTACGTCCTTGTCCCCCTGAGTGCTTCTGACAGGTAACAAATGAAGCTCTCAGATCTAAGAGCTCCTATCAGGATTGCTCCCGCCTGGGAATCCTGCATTTCTGGGGGGGGGGCAATTTGTTTTTTTTATCCCATCTCTGACTCATGTGTTTAAATCTATGGAGCAAGGCCCTGTGTCTGCCATATGTCTGCCCAGGGTCTATTAGACAATGTTGTTCCGAATGCAGCGGGGATAATATGATAAGGGGATGTGAGTAATTGGATCAGAGGAGATGGAGGGCTTTTATGTACGCTGTTTGTGTAAGGAGCCCTGTACCGATTGCCTATCATACAATAAAAACAAAGCTTCAGATGAATAGAAAATACAGGTGCTCGGAAACATTGCCAACTTGAGCTCTCTCCTTCTCTCTCTGTCTCCCTCTCTCTGTCTCCCTCGCTGTGTCTCTCTCTCCGTCTCCCCCTCTATCTCCCTTTTTCTGGCTCTTTCTCTACCTCTCTCTCTTTCTCTATCTCGCTCTGTCTCTCTCTCACCCTCCCTCTCCCTCTCCCACTCCCTCCCGCCCTCTGTTTCTCTCTGAAAGCGCTGATAACCATCAGGCAGCTGAACCCTGGATTACATGGGGGTGGACTGTAGGGATTGGCTGCCAGTCTTTATTTTCCTGCATGAAAGTTGAAAGAGAACACTGCTGCCAGCGTTCTGCGAATAAAGAATGGCAAGGCTTTCTTTGAAGCTCGTGGTTTACAGTGTTATGCAGCTAAATGAATGCATTCAAACCATGACTCTAATGCATCAGAAAGCATTTGTAATAATTCATAAAGTTTAAAATATACATTTGTAATGGCTTACAATGACCCAGTATGTAGTATGACAATCCACATATTGTGTCATGAGAAGTCACTTGGACTGCACTAAGAGCTCATGACATTTTATGAACTGCCAATCACAGCATTCAAAGAAAGTGTTACAGAAAGAACAACATACAAGCCCTCTTCTCCCTGATGTGTGGGATGATCAGAAAAAAAACACTTCTTTCTAAGCAAACAGTGGCAAAAGTACACTCAGAGAGCTAAATAGTGCAGAGACTGAATGTTTACCCTAATGTTTGCGTAACTGAGTCTGACAAAGCTGGTGGAGATCTTTGGTGTTACAGTACATTTGTAATTATGTTCTCCTACAACAGACCATTATGTTGGATCTACTCAATATTATTGCTTCTGCGGGCTCTGGTGGTTTGGGATTTGGACTTTGGACCAGAAGACCGTAGAATTAAATCCCTTGTAAGACATTTCCATTCCAAGGTATCACCGAGCAAGGTAGCCGACATAAATCACATCAGTTAATATCTAGTTTTCTAAATGAGTAATGTATGAAATAAAAACGTCTGTAGTGTCAGTTGCTGTGGTTCGGAGAGTCTGCTAGGCACATTAAAACACCAGGAGTAAAGCAATGCAAGGTAATGTGGTGTATTCACTAGAGGCTTATGAGCTGGAAATAGGACAGGCTAAAAGCTGGCTTTGAATTTTAAACAGGTGTCATTGCCTGTGGAAGAGTTATGCGGCTTAAAGGGAAAAGTAAAATAAAAAAAAAAGAAAAAAAAGATCTGCATAAAGTTATAACCTGATCTCTGTCTGGTCTCTTCCTGCTGATTAAAATGCTTTAATGTATCTCAATCTCTTTGTTGTCAGTAAATCATTTCAAATGAAGAACACAAAGGTAATGTCATCAATGCCATCACCATGGATGCAATCAAATGAGGGATTCATCCACTGAAATGCCATCCTGATTGGCTAGAACTGGTCTCAGGACCACGCCCAGTTTAAAGGCCCTGTGTGGAGAACAGACCCCTCCCACTGAGCGGTGTGTGTCTGCGTCGGGCGGGGCTCCAGGTGACTCACCTGGCCACACGGTTCTCATTGTTGACGTATCTGGTGATCCGCATCAGTCCCGCCCGCGTCCCCAGAAACGCGGCCTCGATCCCTTCGTCCATGCTGCAGGTGACCGGGGAGGAGAGGAGAGAGAGAGAGAGAGAGAGAGAGAGAGAGAGAGAGTGAGAGAGAGAGAGAGAGGGAGAGAGAGAGAGGGTGAGAGAGAGAGAGAGAGAGGGTGAGACACTGCATCTCCTGCGTTCCTGTGTTCCCCGCGCAAAAAATGCGACAGAGTCTGGGGCCTTACCTTGCCTCATTCAGCAATATGGCCGTCCAGTAAGCCTCCATTGGAGCAGTTACCACGGCGTCAAAAAGGACTTCCTGCAACAGCTCCTCGTCACCTAGGATACAGACACCACCGTCAGACATTTTCCAGGTCAGCGTGCCTGGTGTTTAGGGCTGCCTACGCCTGCATTTCAGCGGTATAACGGGCTTGTCTATGGTGTGTGACACATGGAGAGGTGCATTCTGGGAGCTCACATTCCAGGTCAGGGTCCTTCCCGCTCAGGTAGCGCAGCACGGCCTGCAGCTGGGTGAGCTTGCGGTGCTGCGGGTCGATGTCCGTCTCACAGTAAGTCCTGAGGGAAACAACGGGACAGGGTTAGAGGGTTCCATCTGTCATTAAAATTACATCAAAACAATGTCTAATCCCAGCTACATAAATCACTCAGACAAAGAAAGCATTTGATAAGAATTTATTTACAGTTATTCTTTCCTGGATTTATCAATTTACAAAAGGCAGCCCCCGGAGGACTGGTTTGTTATCTTTTTAAGAGACCAGCACCTCCCTTCAAAACAGCTAATGGTTTGAAGGGAGGACTTTAAAAACAATCTGAATACCAAATAAATACACACATGTACACACACACGCACACACACACACACACACACACTGTGGAATTGGACACACAGGAATTCCCCCACACACTTACCACTCATTAGCGAGGGTCACGTCTGGGTGCTGCAGATCGTGGAGGCCTTAAGAAAGGGAGGGGGGTGAGATACTCCATCATTCCCACCACCGTGACTGTTATCACACATTACTTTCATCGTTATTACCGTTATTTATTTTAATAAAGACATTATTCACTCTTTTTCTGCTCCTTCCATGAATTATTGCATTGTTGCCATTATGTACAGTAATACTGTTTCTCCATAAAAATCATTTAAACTGAACTAAACTGAACTGGAAGAAAGGGATGAGGGGGGAGACAGAGAGGGAGAGAGAGAGAGAGAGAGAGGGAGAGAGAGAGAGGGAGGGAGAGAGAGAGGGAGAGAGGAGAGAGAGAGAGGGAGGGAGGGAGAAAGGGAGTGAGGTAGAGAGAGGTAAGGAGAGGTGGAGAAACAGCAGTCAGGGTGCTCCTGCTCCCTCACACAGGGACAGAGCTGTGATGCTGCTCTCAGAGGGGAACGTGATGATCTGTGGCACAGTCTGACACAGTCACATGCTGCCTGTGTTTTTAACCCCGTCCACGCCTCAGCTAGTGCCCTCTGTTCGGTGTATCTGATCTTCACAGGGACTGAGAGTGCTGGGGGACAGGTGGAAGGATGCAGGACAGGTGCTCCTCAGGTGTGACCTGACCGCGCAGGTGAGAGGACGCCGGACCCACCTTCTTCCACAGACACGTTGCCCATGAAGATGTACTCTCCGTGCCCGCGGGTCAGAACCATGCCGAGACTGCAGACACACAGTACAACATCAGGTTCAATTGCGTATCATACATCACTGCAGTGAATCATTCTGTACAGTCATACAGGGTTAAATGTAACAAGCTGGAGCAGTAGTTGTGCACATATACTGAACTGTTGTTACACACCGGTATCTGTTGTTGTAACAATGCCTTTGTATAAGGTGGAATCACAAGGTCATCATTGAAATCATCTCAGATTGCACCTACCTGAAGGGAGTGTCATTGATGGTCGTGTAGAAATAATCGTTCTTCAGGAACATGACCCTTTTCTGTTTGGAAGAAGGGAAACAGATGAACGTGATGCTGTGCTGTACTCGGCCTCAGTTTGGGCCCGGGATCGAGCGTGTATGAATGTGTTATTACTTCCACTGTAGAATGAGGCCTCGGTGGGACGCTGGTGCTTCACAGAGCTGTTTCACACTGGGATGCAGAAACAGGCCAGACGGCCTCACACTCACCCCTTTATCCACTGTGGCCCTCACATCCATGGATAAGGATCCTGTTTCACCCTTCACCATGGCTGTCCTCAGCTGTACAAGAGACACACACACACACACACACACACACACACACAGACAGACACACACACGCACACACACACACACAGGCAGAAACACAGACACCAACCATAGTTACTCCATAGAAAAATATACTTACTGTACATCACACTAAATTGAACACAGAGTCCAGCAATGCACTGTGCACATCTATGCCCCCCATCTACCCCCACCCTGCCCCTTCCACTCACAGTCTCGTCAGTATCCTCCCACTCCACCTCAGACAGGTCCACACTGTTGTAGTTGGGTTTGGGCTTCAGCTTCTTTCCTTCTTTGTACTGCAGAGCACACACACACACACACACACACAGCAGAGCTTAGACAAACTGCATCAGGGCGTGAGTGATTAATGCAGCCAGCACTTGAGTTTAACAAACGTCTTGTTTTACTGAAGTTGTCAAACTGCAGCGGGCACAGTGATCATTATTAGTGCTGTATTCATTTGGATTGATGACAGTCTCGCTGCAGAACCAACGTGTTGGCAAGGAAGCAAGGGCATGGTACTGTATATATAAAAATGACTCCCCTCCAGTCATACTGCATTATTTTATCCAGGCGTACTGTACAGTGTGATTTAATGAAAGAAAGGCCGAATGGGACTGAGGAAATGAAAGGCCGTATGGCTGTACCAGAGGTCGAAGGTCAGGGTGGGCCAGGATGTAGCCATTGTTGGTGTTGAGAAAGGCATATCCATGCACTCCAAGCTGTGAGGGAGACACACAATCACGTTCATTCAGCAGCTCCGTTAAAACGGTAAACAGGAGAGCAGACTCTTCTGCCTGCAGAACCTCTCCTGACTGCAGCCTTTTCAGCAGACTGTGTAAACCGGAAACCGAGAAAGCAAAAAGCCGTGACTAATGTGCCCTTTTCACCGATCGAAACGAATCTGTTCCCGTTTAATCTGTGAGAGATGGCCATCAATATGGGCCATATTACCGAGTAACGGTGGTTTCCTGTGACACCTGATTAATGATTGCTGATAGTCTGCACTGCGCTGCTGTAAGACAGAGTGAAATCATAGATTCAGTGTCCCGGGGGGGGGGGTCTACCTTGTATCGGGGGGCCAGTTTCATCAGCTCTCTCAGAGGGACGTCAGACCCGACCACGCCAAGGAGAATACCATGGGACCGCTGGACACAGGGAGGGAAGGGGTTAACACACAGCCTCTCAACACCGACCCCGCCCCACAGCATGATGTCACAGCCACGCCCCTCAGGGCTGACCCGCCCACTTCCTGTCCACTGACCGTTTCGTTCTTCTTGCTGAAGACCGGCATGGCGACGGTGGTCATGAGCAGCAGGCTCTGGGCCTGGGTGTTGAAGAGCTGCGGAGAGGAGCAGGGTTACCCACACACCCTCCAAACACACACCCCACACACCCCACACACCCTCCAAACACACACCCCACACACCCTCCAAACACACACCCCACACACCCCACACACCCTCCAAACACACACCCACCCCCACACCCCCACACACCCTCCAAACACACACCCCACACACCCCACACACCCTCCAAACACACACCCCACACACCCCACACACCTCCAAACACACACCCCACACACCTCCAAACACACCCCCACACACCCTCCAAACACACACCCCACACACCCCACACACAACCTCCAAACACACACACACACCACACAACACACCCCCAACACACCCCACACACCCCACACACACCCTCCAAACACACACCCCACACACCCCACACACAACCTCCAAACACACACCACACACCCCACACACCCTCCAAACACACACCCCACACACCCTCCAAACACACACCCACACCCTCCAAACACACACCCCACACACCCCACACACCCTCCAAACACACACCCCACACAACCTCCAAACACACACCCCACACACCCCACACAGCCTCCAAACACACACCCCACACACCCTCCAAACACACACCCCACACACCCTCCAAACACACACCCACACCCCACACAGCCTCCAAACACACACCACACACAATCTCCAAACACACACCCCACACAACCCTGCACCTGAACCTCCACCTCCACTCAGCTGACAGGACTGCATGACACGGCCAGCGCGTGACTGCTGCCTGACTGCAGAAAGGCATGATGGGACCACGAGGGGCCAGACAGCGGCAGCAGACAGTGCCGGGCGAGATGGAGGACACAGACTGAGCGGGAGATGGATGCAGTGGAAATCCCATTTGTTCTTACTCTCAGCATAACGTATTTTTGGCCACTCGCTTAAAATAAAAATCAATCTCTAACAGACACCCAACTGTTTTTCTGCAATTACAGAACAATTCCATTTCATGTGTTTCCTTGTACATCTTGACTATACTTGGAACCAAGCTGTGAACAAAACTACTTTTGTCTAACATACAAGAAAAATGGTCTACTGTAAATAAACATTTGAAAAACAAGAGAGTTTTTTTATAATCTAAGCATTCTACCACAAATCAAACCTTTAAAACCAAGAACTAGCTATTGGGTTCTGACTTCTATGTATTGTATAGGTGAAATCTCTGCTAGAGGAGCTACAATGGGGAAGCTGATTTTTTTTTTTTTTCTTTTACCTCCTCATTGTTGGGAAGCTGTCGGCGTGTGAGTGACAGATCACAGGACAGGATGACAGTGATGGGAGAGACATGAGCAGAGGACAGAAACAGGAGAGAGATCAGACACGGATGGGAGAGGAGAAATGAGGGAACAGGGAGAGCATTATGGACCATCGTGTGTACCAGCAGGGAGACACTCAATGAGACAGACACGAACTGACAGGCATGTGGTGACACACATAATGAGTGTGATGTTGAAGAGAGAGCTCAACCCATAATGCAATGCGGTGCACTGACCGGCACCAAGTGAGCGAGACGAACACAATCTCAAGCGCTCGAGCAGCACGAACGGACAGACGTTCAGAGGTACTGAGACATGGAAAATAAGACACGGATTTTCCTGTACAATGAGAACTACTTCAGAGGTTGGGATGACATGGATCTCTCTGCTACAGATAATCTATTACCACCAGACATTCAGCATCTGCAGTCCTTCTGTTGTTTGTCTAGAAGGTTCTGGTGCTGTTGCCATTCCCATGCCGACTAAGGTTCTGTCTTAGACCACGCCCCTTCCAGAATGTTCGTAATGAGCCAGCAAATCAGAACACGTGCAGCTCCAACAATGGCAGAGACAGAATATTCAATATGGTGCCCGCTGAGCTGACCATCTGGTCCATGCATAAGGAATCTGTAGTAAAACCATTTGAAAGCTTGGATGCCTGCCGTTCACAGTGGCTCTGGCAGCAGCACTGGTGGGTGTGGTGATGATGTACATACTACAAACTCACGCTGTAGAAACAGCAGCAGTAGTAATGCTCTCATTACTCAGGCAGTCTAATGACAGGGCTATTTATCTGGACCATGGGCAGTGGCTATGCTCTGTGTCCAGCAGAAAAAGGGGCGAGAGGCCGTGCTTACCACACTGTCCATGTAGGCCTCGGTCCAGATGATGTCATGGTCGTGGTTGATGACCATTGGACGACTCAACACATGCAGGTACTCCATAACGTTTTCCTGCACATCAGCGAGCGTGGAGATGTGAGTGTAATAACCTATCAGAGACACAGAGAGAGAGAGAGAGAGAGAAAAAAAGAGAGAAGGAGAGAGGGAGGGAGGGAGAGAGAGAGAAAGAGAGAGGTGTAAGAGACAAAAATTAATGATATGCGAAGGGGCACTGATAGATTGTTCACAGGTGGTTTGGTTTTGATTTAGTGCCAATTTTGGGCACACAGCTGATAAATATAAAATCAGATGTGTGATAATTATGGGTTAATTCAAATTATAATTTACAACATGCTCAAGTATTACCCCACTGCACATTTGTGAAGATGTGTGCAGACAGTACTGTCAGCAGAATGAGTTTGGAGCAGAGGGTGGTGATGACCATGTATATCCAGCAGGGGGCAGCACATCCCTCTATACCGCTGCTCCTGAAGGTTTTTTCTTTTTTTAAGAGAAGCTTGCCTCTGGTCCATTGTACCATAATCTCAGATAATGAGGGTTTAATCCATTATCATTGAAATAGATTATCGTTAAAAAAACGATTTATACATTTCTACATCCCAGATGAATTTGCCAACTGCATAACGATATTATCCAGAAACACCACAAGGGGAAAAACACGTGATTTCTGTTTGTAACTCAGCCACGGTGTAAACACTGTGCACTTTGAAATCTGGATCAGATGAAAACCCTCTACATTCCATTCTGCTAAAAGGTCACAGCTAACAGAGATGTTTGACTTCATGTGCTTGTTGCAATGACATATGTTAAAATGTACAATCTAAAATGTATCTAAGTCATTTTCAATATGACTTATATAATATAATATACATATTAAAAAGATATATCTTTTTTCAAATTCAAATTCAATTCAAAATTACATCACTACTAAGACAAGTAAATTATACACTATATTCATAAAATTGCAAACAGTACTTGTCAATAAAATAAATGCTTTAGTATATACCATATATTTCACCTCATAATTAAAATATAGTCCTTGTGTTTTCTTTTCATTCCTGTTTTCCCCAAACCACAATGTGAATGATTCCTGCTAAACTATTTACTCTATATTAATCTCAAGATGTTTCTTCAGTTAAATCTAAAACAGTGAATTTTAAATTAAATTTTCACTTTTGGTCTGAGCCCCACCTTTATTGTTGCAGGCAATCCACTTCACGTTGTCTGCAAACGTCAGCTCCCGTCCGATGAGGTATGTGAAGACCCGGACCTGGGGCAGACCGTGCAGACATGCTTTTATTACACTGTCAAGTGTTCAGTAGTCCCAGCCATCAAGAGACTACCAGAGCTCAGAAAAAAATGACATTAAAACAAATTAAATTTGAATCTCAGGATGCAAAAAGAAACCTTAAGCAACCGTAAATATTATGAGATGAACAGATAAAAAGCATATGACCATCAGTAAAGCACTGGCCTCTCTATACCGTCATGGATTCACATAAATGATACCCAGTTTCAACATTGTGGATGGCACAGGACCCTTCAGCATGTCAGTGAATCTTGACTTGTCTTGGCATACATTACTCTTGAGCATTGCTGGGTGGCAACTGTGAATTTGATTCTGCCCAGAACATATATCACTGGGGTTTTCAGAACTGAACTCAGATCAGCATCTGCGGGCTGCATTAATGGCGTTCCTCTGTCCTACCCTGCGCTCGGGCCAGTTGTAGTCCTCGAACACCTGCTGGAAGTCCTCCATGGCGCCGTCAGTGATCAGCATGATGGCCTGGTTGCACAGACTGCCCTTGCCTGCCGTGGTGGCCTGGAACACAAGCAGAGCCAATCAGACGCAGCCCCCGTGGGCAGTGGGAGGAGCCTTTCCTTAGCATGGAGAAATGCATGAACGTCAGGCCACTGCTGTTCGGTAAGACCTAGTGCAGTACTGAATAAGGTGTACACCCCGGTAAGTGTATTGTTATAGAGGTACTGTGTAGGAAACAGCCCTGGTTGGGGTGTTGTTAGTTTTACAGACGGACCTCATTGAGGATGCGGAAGGACTCCTTCATGGCCTTCTTCACTTTCCCCTGTCCCTTGGCATGCAGCTCGTCCACCAGAACCTTAAAGTGCTGAAAGACACAGGACAGAGTCAGTACCGCGAGCAGAGCAAGGAAACACAGCACAGTGTCACTAATAGGGAGGTTCACATTAGTAGTCTCAGCCCTTGAACTGTGCTTGTCCTTACTGTTCATCCAATTCAAAAAAGGCAATCCAATTGTTTTTAACCAGAAAATGCAAGGATATGGCTGCGAAAAACATTGCTCTAGCCACCTGTAACACTGTATGGACACTGTTTCTCTGCAGCATGTCAGACCAGCCACATTAGAATCAGACACCTTCTGTTTGCAGGTAAAATGCCAACAGAGAGATAAAATCTGTGCAGTTGATCAGCCCAGAGAATTTTATATACATGAATGTTTTAAGCACTATTAGGCTCTGAAAGTTAGTACTTTGCCCAAGCTGCATGTAAAAAAATACACAAACTATTCATCTTTCAACAATTCAAATGTTTGTGGCAAGCAACAGCACTCTCTATTGAGGGGTAATGCGTTATTGTCCTGAACAGAGCTATGGTGCTCTGTGCTGTTGTTGTGAGCAGGTGCTACTGCAGAGGGTGTTACTGTAGAGGGTGTTACGGCAGGGGGTGTTACGGCAGGGGGTGTTACGGCAGGGGGTGTTACTGCAGAGGGTTTTGGCTGCACACTAAGTGCGTCACTGCATTAGGTCATGCTGTGGGAGGGTGACACGCATAATGCCATCAGGTTTATCATAACAACAAGTCCTAATTCCAAACAGAGTGGCGTCTGATTATGGAGAAGAAAACCGCCAGCAACAAGCTGTCTGCAGAGAAGACAAATACAAATCACCTTCTTTAGTGGAATATTAACAAAAATAATAAAAACATGGCTTAGTCCTGTTAATCTTGTTACATTTGAACAGTGTTGTTGAATAGCTTTGCCATGAATGTGCTCATAACTAAACACAGAATGAGAAATGTGTTCTGGGCGCATGAGAAACGTTGCTAAAATGTTGTTGAGGGTTCATTGGCAATGTCAGCACTGACAGCAGTTTCCAGACATTTCCTAAGAAGACCTGACACACTGAGTGCAGATGCCAGCAGAGAGGCAGGAAGCTATTAGCAGCTCCGCTAATCCATCAGCCAAGAAGCTCAGAGCTGCCCGGTCCTGTCTGAGCCAGCTGACCATGCAGACTGCGGGCCTGCTGTCAGAATTACCACACAGCTGCAGTCTGACACACACTGACACACAACCACACAGGCCTTTAAAAACGAACACACTGACGCACGTCCATACACATGCTATCACAAAATTATGCACTTACACACATCCACATATGCTGTCACAAACACAGAAATACACATCCATACAGTGTACACTGTCACATACTAACACACCATACTGACACACCCTAACACACTGTCAAAGTAACACACATGGATATACTACTGTGTAATGCTTCACTGATGCACAGTGCAACACAACACCGTACACTGCAGCAGTGAGAGACACAGACTCAAACAGAGACTCAAACACTGGATCACTCCCACACACAGACACACTGAGGGCCAGGGGCTGATTTCTGGAATTTTTTGGGGTGTTGCAACTATTTTGATTTAATTGGCCAGAGAATTAACATGAGTCACTGTGGATTGCGTTGTACTTTACAGCACTGACACTCTGACACAGTCAGGATTCTGCTCCATGGCTGTATGGAACACAGCCGTTTCATGGCACCTTAAAGCCAGATTAGCACCTGCTGTGAATCAGTTTACCTGAGCCCTGTAATGTAACGTTCACTTGCAGGTGGCCCTGCCGTAGCAGTAGCAGTCAGGTGCTTTATCTTCTACCAGGAAGGCCCTCAATTCCCTCCTGCCTGCTCTGATTCCTGGGTGGTCATGTGACCGCAAAGCCGTCAGTGACAGGTGACCCCACCTGCTCTCTGACGAGCGGCGGTGGAGAAGTGGGCCACCGGACTAAACCGCCTGGACGGCACCTGCCGCAGGTGTGAGGAAGGGGGATCAGACGGCAGGGCCCCCCCGCACCCCTGCTCTCCCGCGGGGAGCGTAAGATCACGGCTGACGTCACACACCGGAGTTTGGGTTCCCAGGCTTAGCCTTCCCCCCAGGCTTACCAGAATTGGATAATTGCATTACCTCACGATTGTCCAGATCAGCCTGCACCAGCGTGCCTTTGAAACAGGGCTCCACGTAGTGGACGTAATCATTGTACTGGAGAGAGAAAAACAGACGCTGAAGCCACGCAGAACGTGACCGAAGAACAGCCACAGCACAGTCACCTAGCAACCTACATGGCCACAGTTTCTATAGCTACAATCATCCAGCAAACTCTATAGCGACAGTCACCAAGGAAGTCCACTGGGCCAGTTTAAGCCATGCAAATATTATTACGTTGTATTCTGTTCCACTTAAGTGATCCTTAGGTAAGCTGAGGTGTGTTGTGACAGATGGTTCTTTGTGATTAAGGATAAAGTCCATGAGTACGCCTTCATTCTGAGAGTGGGGTAAGCTGTATGAATACAGGCCGGTGCATTGTCCTCCAAAGCTTACACTGGTTTACAATAATGAAGCATGGTGGTTTATTCTACAGAGACGCCTCTTAGTGCCAGAAGCGCCTCTTCAGGGTAGAGCACAGAACAGAACGCCTGAGATATAGCGCCCCCTGGGGGCGGGTGTGTAGAGGAGCACTCACAGCGATGACGTTGACGAAGTCGTTCTCGCCCAGTGTGTTGAGGATGGTGGTGATGGTGTGCTTGGCGATGGTCAGCCGCAGACCCTTCATGCTGCCGCTGATGTCCACCACGATCACGATGTCTTTGGGCGAGGTGGCTGCCTGAATGTACCTGCAAGACAGGGGGCACTGTTGTTACAGATACGTGTAGCTCCATCAGCAGACTCACCAGACTGGACCAGCTCTGTTGGTTATGCATCACAAATACAGTCAGCTGGATCGACATCCAGTCTACAGAGGCAACCGCTGTACTATTGTACTATTATGGTTTAGAAGATGCCACTTATCCACGGTAACTTACATAACTTACACTTTAAAATGCATGCATTCATGAAGATGGATGTTTTGTTGAAGCAATTTAAGGTAAAAAAAACTATGCTCAAGGATTTATCAGCAGTGATCCCTGGGACTTAAACCTTAAACCTTTTGGTTACGTGTCTGATTCCTACAGCACTACAACTACACCACACTGCCACCTGTTAACCCTAAATATCAATTTCTTCCTTAAAATGTTTTTTTTTGATACTACAATGACAAAATAATACAGTGAAAAGCACAGTTCCAAAAATGATAATAATAAATATGCAATAGGTAGGTAAAGTCACTGCAGGGCTGAAAGAGAAGACCACAGACAGGACTGCACAGACATTACTGATGCCTGATGTGATCTGATCGAGGCAGTTTGTCTGCATGTGTCTCACACGCATTGTGGTGTTGCTCTAAAAGGAGCCTGGTAACACGTTGCTGTGGGTTACAGCAGACAGGGAAGAAGCCCGGGGGACACTGGGACCGCGGGGAGCTCGGTCTGTAACGATGGGATATAGGACACATGGACAGGATAACGGCCCAAACGGTCGCTCCTCTGTCTCTGCAGGTTCTGAGCACGGTCTCATCAGTATGTTTAATTGTATTAGCTGTCACAGATGGTGCTCTGTGTGGATCCGGGTGCAGAGCAGCTATGGGCAGAAGGCTCAGATTAAGGCCTGTGCCTGGGTCAAACCCTCCCTGCTGCCTCGCTGTTGCTACAGTCCTGGAGCTCCAGGTGGTAC
Source organism: Megalops atlanticus (assembly GCA_019176425.1). Lineage (NCBI taxonomy): Eukaryota > Metazoa > Chordata > Actinopteri > Elopiformes > Megalopidae > Megalops > Megalops atlanticus. Next base: position 1,957,044 of record CM032897.1, on the reverse strand, counting down.
TCACACACCCAACCTGACTGAAATTTTACCTGTGGCTAACTGTGGACCCATCATAACACCTGACTGAAAGGCTGGGCTGGAGCTCTCTCGGTTTCCATGGTCTCCCAACTCACAGCACAGATATGGCTGCTCCTTCGTGAGCATGTGAATCATGGTTCCACTGTACAGACTACTCATGCTAAATACACAGTATGCAGTATAGCATATCAATAAACTCACCACTTATGAACAATATGAATTTACTCTATGCAATGGTAAGAAGTGAGAAGTATAACATTTTGACTGCCTAGATGTCTGTCTCTGCTTCAGTTTCCCCTTGACCTTTGACCGGAGTGCATGATTGGAGAGCTATCTGTAGTAGCGGTTTGTACCTGAGTACAGAACAGATGAGCTTCAAAGTTCCCCACATCACAGAGGGAGCTGTGGTCACATGACCAATTTTTTCATAAACCCTCACAGGCAGTTACCCCAGCAACTTGAACACTTGCTGTCTCTGAGGCTAACCAATCACAGACTGCTCACCAGTTTCTGTTCCTGCAGTCAAAGGTAATGACACCATTCTCATCCGGGGTCCACCTGATGCCTGAAAAAAAAAAAACACAAATCAAATGAATCAAAGTGTATTATCTCTGAAATCAACCTAAACAAACTAAGTAAATATTGGAATAAAGAAGAGAAAGATGTGCAGAAACACATCTTTCTCTTCTTTATTCCAATATTTACTTAGTTTGTTTAGGTCACCGCCTGTTATCATTGCTAGAGAATTAACATAGGCACAACCAGAGACCAGAGTGACAAAGGGGTACCCCAGGTCTTCTGGCTGCTGTCTCCCCCGGAGACCATGAGTGTGAAAGGGAATGGGGTTGGGACTATGGGATTACAGCACTACACACCACAGACTGGGTCCCTCTGGACCTCCATCCCTCCCTGCTGACTGTGTCAGACCACTCTCCTCATTAACTGCTAAACCCTGGGCTTTTCCAGCCGCTGTCCTGGGTTCAGTGATGGATGGACAACAGATCAATCTGGAAGAGCTGAGTCACCCCTCCTGGTAATTACTCTCAGACTGATCTAGTGTCAGTCACATCCAGACTGCAGCTGAGAATGCACTTTCAGTGTGCTGTCTGCTAACCAGGGTGTCTACTCTTTCTTTAAGGCACCGAAAGGCTCATATTCAAACTAAGGGTGGAGATGCTTCCAGGTGATTGAGCGAAACTCTTGAGCGTGTAGCTTGTTGCTATGATTGCAGGGACTGTCCCAGGTGCCAGGGGTGTGTGATTTACCTGGGTAGAGCCTGAAGAAGCCAGTGGAGCTTCCGAAATACTGCCAGGTGAGGGTGGGGTCCTTCCGGAAGTTACTGATGAAGACGGTGTTCAGTGCCTCCGACATGTAGACCCCGTTTAGAATGTCAGGATCTGTGGGAGGATGGAGAGAGGGAGAGAGAGAAGGAGAGACAGAAGAGACAGGTTTCTATGGTGATTTCTTTGCAGTAGGACTGACTTGGTGTCTCCTTTTTGGTAAGTTTGTTGAAGACCGTTGTTGTGGAAGAATTCTGCATGTGAAGAATTTCATCTCTTTGTGCTAGTGGTGTTGAGGTGAGTATCCAGCAGGAGGGGGTCTGGGGTGATTGGGGTAAAATCATACAGGAGGGCTCTTCGGGTGGTTCTGGAGGCCTTCGCACCTTTGTTGTAGACGTTGGTGGGGACCTGGATGTCACTCAGTGAAGTGTTGACGGGCAGTTTGTTGAAGTGCTCGTTCTCCTCCAGGACGAACTCTCCCCCCAGCTCCGCATAGTTCCCATCCTCATCCATGGTGTTCACCATCACTGAGTTGTAGTAGTCAAACTGTGGGGCACAGTTCAGCGGAATAATGTAATACACTGCACAGAGTGCCAAAAATGATAATGGTCATTATCATAAGTCTTTGATATAGCAAAGAGAATGGGTACAGCTGGCTACAATATTCTAAAGGACTCAAACACATGTTCCCTCACATTCAATGACTATACACGTGCACACACACACACACACACACACACACACACACACAGGCAGTACAACTACTGATGAGAGAATCAGACTTCATGATCCCATAATGGGTGCAACTAGCCCATGCTATCAATCACAGATTCATATGAACCAATCAACAGGCCTTGATCTTCGTATTAAAACGCTGTGATTGGCTCAGATGAGTCACTGATACCTCGTGACAGTTCTACCCATTCTGAAGCTGCAGAAGCTCTGCTCCTCTGTCACTCAGCGTAACTCACCTCTAAAGTTTCATTGTATGTATGATACAGGTCGGCATCCTCTGCAGCCTCAGCCAGTCTCTGCAGAAAACAGGACAACACATTCAACACTCCTGTGACAAAGCAACACAGTGTTTACCACTTTGATTTTCAGCAGGGAGGACATCGTGAAATGTAGTTTCCCATTTTACAAACAAACCTGAAGAGGGATTTGACACAATAATGACAGCCTGCAGGCACCTGGGTCTTAATACACACTTCTACCAGTCACTGCCGGTGTTCCTTTAAAACCACAGCGGAGACCCAAACCAAAACCATGAGCCCTTCTCTGGAAAGGGCCTGTGAAGTGCGCTCTCTCTCTCTCTCACCTTCACTGACTTCATCTTGCGTCCCAGCATGCGTTCCATCTCCTCCGCAAAGGTCTGCACCAGCTCGTTTCCGTCCACCTCCTCGATCTTTATCACCGGCTCCACGTCTTTGAATTTCTGACAAGGAAGGAGAGAGAGCAGAGAGTTCTGTTTGGGGATGTGTCCATAACACAGTCTTTAGATATGATAACAGCTACAGTGCCTTCGAGAGTGTCTACATCACACCAGGGAAATGCACAGCATTCCCACAAAAACAACATTTTAAACATTTTAAACGCACAGATGACCTTCCCTCCTCTCATGGTGCACATATATTATGTATAATGCATCTACAGAGATGATAAAATCAATACTATGCAGCAATGCGGTGCAGAATCATATTTAATCCCCACAAAAGCATTTGCTCGCCCGGGCTCAGGTCCACAGTGACCCAATGTTTTAATAATTCATCACATACAGTAAAAAACTAATCCGGCATCTTTTTTTCCTTTTTTCCTCAAATACCTCATGGGGAGGGCCTGAGTTTTCCTTTGATTCAGGAACCTGACCCAAGCCATGCCCCCTTCCCAGGCACTCAGAGAGAGCGCACACCCAGGGCAGCAGGACTGGCCTGATTGTATGAGCTGTAATACATGTTAAATGCGCTCTCCCCCCGAGAGGCTGCAGCCACAGAGAGCCTGACCCTTTCAGCTGCGAGATGGCCCGCCCGCCGCGCTCAGCATGCGTGAGATTGGCTGGTAACTACAGCTATTAAACAGGGGTTAGAGTTAAACACTGCTGTAAATCCCGGCTCTGCCCCTGCTGCTGCTGGGGGGGGCACCTCAATCCGGTCCCCAGCCACATATGTTTGCGCTTGCCCCACAAACACACACAAACCCCACCCCCATGCTCCTGCATCAGCCCTGCCACTTCCTGCCCCGGACCCCCATACAGCAGCTGTCTGCAGCCAGAAACCAGGCCAGTGGATCACCGGTCACTCTCTGACCTCGAGCCACAGATCTGAGATCAGTGGATACGCTAGCCCCCCGCCCCGCCCCCAACGGTCAGGCTTAAAGGGAGTGTCACAGAGATGTCATCCTGCCGCACTCTATCCCAGCATTCCACACTGCCCCTGATCCCTGACCTTCGGAAGCACATCTGTGCGTGGAGGTCCGTACTGATGGCAATGTGAGGCTTCGTGAACCCCATAATGGGTGCAGCTACCCTGACCTTTCACTGAACAGTATGGACCAACCAAAAGGCTTTGCTCTTCTCAGCAATAAACACTGCAATTGAGAATTCACCCATGATAGCATCACTCATTATCTACCCAATAAAACAAAGCCCTTCACGGCAGCTTCAGATTTTTTACCACGAGGAAGGGGTGCAGGAGAAGAGGGATACTTGAAGAGCTCTGAAGGTACATATTTCAAAGGGTTTCCCTTCAGACAACTACATGGATGCTATTTTCAACTGACAGTTAATTGACCCCCGTTCCTGCTAAGAATAAAAATCCAAGCTCTTTCAGGGAACAAAACAACCGCTCTGAGAGAGAAATGCATTTACATGCACTTTTCTGGGAATAAGGTAATTACACAGAACATTTTTCTATTTGTGTTAAACAACTAGCTCTAAGTAATTGATTACGGAAAACTCATGGTTGTAAATAAACAACTGTCAGGGTTGTACCTTTCTGAAAGTTACGCTCTAAAGGGCAGGGATTTTGGGGAACCTCTCAGATTGTTTTAAGTGCTGTCTCCATGGTTAACGTGTGCTACTCCACAGTGTGATGGAGACTGGAGGTGTTCCCCTCCCTTCCTGGTCCTGAGGCCATCAGAGATGTCATTAAACTTGCAACTGATTGATACGTGGAGCAGCAGGTGACTCAAGTTCCCATCCAACCAATGAATCCAATCAAGCAATTAAGATCTGAGCTGGAATGAAGACCAGAACACTTTGACCGGGGTGGAGGCCAGAACTTGGCAACCCTTACCTGATTCTGCAGGGCGAGAGATATATTTGGTTTGTGTGCCACCTAACCCTGTCATTACCAAACCAAACCAAACCAAACCAAACGTTTCGCCCATATCTAATTACCCATACAGAGAGAACTGGATAATCTGCAGTTCTGGTACTCACACGAGATCCAAGGATTTTTAGTCTTTGTTTGCAGTCTTAATTGCTTAATGGAAACTACTTATCTGATGGCAACTTGTTTTGCTAGGTGTCTGTCAGTTAGGCTGGCTAAAATGCGTGCAATGGAGAGCAAACAGTGGCTGGTGAGCATCAAACAGAGGAAGCAGAAAATGAGCCTTTATTTGCTGATCAAAATGAACCTGTTTTTGAGTGTCTTGCACGATCAACACGCGAGCCAGACGGTTTAAAAAAGGGCCGTCTGTTAGCGGCCGACCCCATTTAACTCGATTGCAACAGTGATAGCGTCACTTTGCATGCTTCATATGGAATCATTTCACTTAGAACTGCTGTCATGTCACAAACTGATCTCAGACCTCTTTATTATAATCAAAATTATTTGGTGAGAACGGTTATGAGCTCTGCTATGATAAATCCTTAGAAGGAAATCAGTGAATACAGCGGAAATCACTTGCCGATGGCTGGTCCTTAATTAAAAGTGAAAGCTGGTTAATTGCAACATTAATCAAAATCCGTACCAACTTCAGGAGAGATATAAGTTTAAAGAAAAATTCTCTGCCTCTCTTATTCTTTGCTAATAAGCAAGGACTGATCTCCAAAACTGTAAATGTAGGAGCAGGAGCAGATAGCCCTGATCTACGGCTCTGTGATAAGCCACAGAGTTGCTTACTACAGTTAGTCTTCCTGTTGCCATGGTAGCAGATTAAACCACAGGTTGTGACAATATAACTGGGTGAGCTGTATGTCAGTGTCTCTGCCAGGATGCAGGGGGAGAGAATGACTTAGGGTTTTTAAGTAATCCGTCAAAATATCAATTCCTACGGAATCATAACTGAGTCAGGTGAAACAGTAATAAAATAACCTCTCTGTGCTTTTGTGATTTCAGTGTTATGGAATGGGTGTGGTTTGTTCATGGTGCAGTTTTGAAATGTCACAGTGCGGTAACTTTGACATGGCAAGAATTTTAATTTGCCGTTTGTCATAATTTGCAATCTGGGATTGTTCTGGTGGTGCTACATCCTAACACTTAAAGAACATCATTGCAACAAGCTGACCACCTCAGTACAACAAAGTAACGTTATTTTTAGGCAAAATTGCTCTGACTCCATTTTACATGATGGTAAAGTCTTAAGGTATTTTTACTTACTGTAATTTTCTTACAGATATTTATGACATTGTATACAAACTCTGAGTTAGACCTCAGAGTCATTGTGGTTAATCCCATATTTCTGTAACCATAAAAAGAGCCTCTCTCTCAGTGCTGTATAAGGGTATGCCCCGCCAACCAGTATGTAAAATGACATGAAGTGATGATCTTTTTGATTTTGTGCCACCTGACTTCCACCTGTCCTACAGATAACATATTTTGCTGTAATACATTATATTTATGTTGTGTTGATCAAAACAATAACCAAAAAACATAATCACACAAAACTAACCTAAGCAGTAGGATTCAAACATTCTGTCTCGATTGTGAATGGCTGGAATTGACATGCTCATACTGTATATAATCTATAAGCTTTAGGTCTATGGCTGGGTCAGCAGGAAGCCCAGGCCTTCGCAATGTTTTCTCCAGCTCCAATCGGCAATGGGATCTGCACAGGGGGGTTATGGGTAATTAGCACTGAGACCTTCCCCTATCTTCAGTCAGGAACAGAGTCCATTCTTACAGGAAAAGAGTGTGCCACTCAATGGCTGAGGGACAGTATAGACCATGGATGATCCATAAATCAGTGCAGATTTTCACAGACCCATTGTAAGATGGGTATCACGCTGATACTACTACTGTAGTGTTCATCAGCAAGAGCAGAGACAGGCCTGTCTGTGCTGCCAGGATTGCACTGCTGTACTCTTCACACTTTAAGACCACAGGTGCTGAGCGGCTCTCTGGAGTTTCCATGGAATCCGGCCTACCAGTCCAAGGCCGGAATTGCTTCGGTTTCACACGCAATCCCATAATTCACGCAGGACTGTTTTTTATATGTTTATTGAAAGTGAGACAATATGTCCTGTCCTTTTTAATGCACACCTGTTACAAGCATGCTTTAAAGGCCTGTGCCAGAGTAATAAAGGATAACACAGCTATTTTTATTTCTAAGTGTCTAATTCAAACACCATAAATGTCAACATGTACCTTTATAGTGTGTCTAATGGTCCATGGCTGCCAGAGACAGAGGAAGTGTAAATATGTGATAAAGTACCCATGGCAACTGACGCGGCCCTGGTGATTAATTAGTGTGTTTTTTCCACATAAAACGTTTATGCTGGTTATATATGTGTAGTGAACTGTTCCATAAAAGGACAGAACCTATTAGAAAATTGCCTTGTCAGCAGTTTTAACTCCCCTCAGTAGAAGCGTAAGGAGTCGAAGAGAATGTGCGTAGTGAGAAAACATACATTATGACACCAGGAGCCCTCTTCCCTTCGAGAGAGAAATGCTTTTTTTTGTTTTGTTTTTAAGCGTATTTGCTATCTGTCACCAAAGCACTATTTTACTCAGCAAGGGATCAGAATTGTATTCCTACAAAACTAAGCCGCAGGGTCAGACTGGGATAATCTACTTTCAAACAAAAATGATCAGAGAGCAGTGCTTTTATACAGAGCCCAGATCAGAGGGATGACATTCGGGGCCCTCTCTCTGCAGGCAAGGAACTGCATTCCTGCTGAGAGCGCAAAACACATTAAAAACCAGAAACCGTTTGTTTGCTGCAAAATGCAGAGGAGGAAGAGGGGGAGTAGGAGAGAGATTCTGAGGGTACTGAATCCAGCCTGAGGTTTCAGAGCTAACAAACTCATTTAAAACACAAACTGGTTATTTCAAAGACTTAATCCACCATTTTAGAGTGAGGCAAAAAAAACAGTACAAATTGAATAGGGTCTGCAAATTAAAACCAAGTGTATAGTGCTTTAATGATAAGAAATGCTACAATAATCTTTATAAGCTTTGTTAAAACAAAAGCTACTCAGTACTACAGGGAATTGTTCAGTGTTACGGGCTACTGCAAATGAAAGGGCAAATTATTTAGGGAAAAAAGAAAGTGAATTTCCACTCAGGCTGAGCACACAGTACGGCCTGCAGTTCCCCTCTTACTCAGCTGAACAGCAGATGGTGAGAGAACACATCACAATGCCCGCAGGGACCGCAGGGAAAACCAGGCACATATACTAATTACTGAGGAGAAAGTCAACTTATCTATAGTAATGAGGCCAGAGAACAACAACGGTATAAGAACACCAACACAGGCCATCTTCAACACTGTCTTTTCAAACGGGTCAAATGCAAAGACAGATACACGCACTAATTCTTCACACTGAACCCATTTGCTGTGCAAAAGACATGCACAATCACAAAAGAGAGACTGGGTGCAGCAGAAAGCTCACTGGGCTTATTTTTCTATGATTTGTTTGTTATAATTACTTAATGCATTATTTTGCTTTGTCAGGCATATTTAAATGTGGGTACTTCGGAAGGTCTCAAAGGTGCACACAAACAGAGGGGTTAGCTCTGATTGGCAGAGAGGGAAAGGGCTCGCTCTAACCCTGCCCTCTGTGGCTGCCGTGACTACAATATGATGATGTCATCAGAACATCAAATAAATCCCTCACAGACTTCTGGGGCCCTGATTCAGCACTTCCCAGCATGCTCTGGGGGGAAAATAAGACTCCAACAGGAAGTGGGAAATGGGTTTTACCGACACTTGGATGCAGGATACGCCTTCCTCTGTATAATCTAGTTCTGCACGATGCCCAGAAGTGGGAATGTGTGAGGATTCTTGCACTCTATTTTCTCACCTTTTCAAAGACCTCCCCCTCAACAATTTGCACCTGACCTTAGCAGCAGTGGATTAAGAGTCTCGCTAGCTTTCCTGTGTCACATCAGTCAGTCAGACATTGTCCAAAACAGCTGCTGCACAAGCCGAAAACCCTCTTTAGAGAGTGTCAGAAGAGACCAAAAGCAGCGGTGGACTGGCTGGAAATGACCTGCATGAAGGAGAGGGGGTGGTGTGGGCAACACCAAACTCTGTGCTGAGATCTGAGTTCCAAACACATGCTGCATCATGTGAGGATGAGCTGAGACCGGGGTCGAGGAACGTAAAGATAGATATCAGAATTCATGTGTTACCATAGACACAGCCCTGCTGATAAAAACAACAGGTGTAATATTTAATAGCTACCACAAAGCTACAGGTCTGGTTTATTAAAGCAACACTTTGCGGCTTTTCGCTTTGTTATACCAAGCCCAAACCTGCTAAACCTTTGATAATGGTTCAGTGAAATACAACAGGTAAAAAAAAAATTTAAATGGATTTTTTGTACTAATACAGACAACTCTGACCTTTCAAGGGGAACACATTACAGAGAGCCCCATGAAGGGGAAGTTTGTCAACACTGAGGTGTATTGCTAAGGAAGACTTACATACGTTTCCTCATATTACATAATGATGATACAAAACAACCACATTTTAAGAGTAAAAACAATATAATAATTCAATAAGTGATTAATATTTATATTATGTAATAGTAATAATAATGCTATAAACCTGTGCTGTGTAAAATAAGTAGGGCACCGTGGACACAACACTGGGAACAGGGAGTGCAGCAGCACAAGAATATTCAAACAACAAATCTGCAAATGGGTGTCCAGCATAAAATCTAATCTCTTTTTTTAAGATGCCCGCTAAATATAAGCAAGTGTGATATTTTACTTTCACAGAAATTAAACAAAGGCACAATTTGTGCATTCAGAAGGAGCTTTGGGAACACAATCCTGCCAAGTGTTATTGTAAAGTGCACGGTATCCTGAATTCCGGCCTCCATCCTCTTAAATGTCTGAGCATTAGCGTGATCCTGTTATACTGCAGTGTGTGTCTCTCAGCAGAGCGAGGGAGGCAGGAGGCTTCCACACTCAGATTGGGAGCCTCTGGGGGAATCCAGGCCTGGGGGGTTAACACCACATAAAGAGCCCTCTCCCATAGTATAATCTCAGAGATGCACCCCCCGCACACGTCCCTGCCCCCACCAGCTTCACGCACTCCCGGTAATGTCCCCACACCTCCCTGGCCAGGGCTTTATCCCTGCCATTGTATCCGGCAGGATGAACGGGTTGCAGGGATGCAGGCAGCTGGGCAGACAGGCCAGAGCTGCTCTCTTCATGAGTGCAACAGCAGAGCACTAAGGCTAACTGCTGTCATCCCCCATCCAATTATTACTATGGACTGCACGCACACATGCAGGCAGGCACACACACACGCACACACACGCACACATACCCACACATACACGCGCACACACACACACAAACATATACACATACACGCATGCACACATACACACACCCACACACACACACACACACACACACACATGCAGGCACGCACACACACGCACACATACCCACACATACACATACACGCATGCACACACATACACACTCACATGCACACACACACGCTCACAGATACACACACACACACACGCACACAGACACTCATACACACTAACCCACAAACAAACACTCACAGATAGGCACACATAGAGCAGTGTCTTTCTAAAAACATTCCAATCACTCTACAGCATACGGTAATCCAGAACACATCGGTGAAATATGATTGCAATTCCTTCAGTGCACAGATGTATGTGACACCTTTCTGCAGCAGGAGGTAAAATAAGGCTGTGATGAATTCAGGCTGTGATAGGCCAATCAGCAGAGAACTGCCCCATGTCACTGCCCGACACGGCAAAATTCATCAAAGAAGGGAAAAATGTGTAGAATATGAAACTAAGTATGTGTGGAAAAAAAGCAACAGTAAATTTTCCTGTACTACTGGACAAGAATAACAAAAAAGACCAACAAAAAACAATTGCTCTGATATGTTGAAAGAGGTTTGTGACCTTAGACCCACTTCAGCAGCTAAACAGGTTGAAAACCAGCCCCAGTGTACATTATTTACTTTACATTGCGTATGCTCAGCAGAAACGCTTGCCCAGGGAGAATAACATAACTCACATCTGACATCCATTTATGCAGCTGGATTTTCACTCAGGCAGTGCAGGTCAAGAGCCACTGCTCCAGAGCAGTGCCCCCACCTGGGAATCAACCTGGCAACCTCTGTGCTGCAACTCCAGTTCCTTAACCACCACCCCACACTCCATGCACCCCCCCAGGATGAGAGAAGCACACTGCATCACAGCCTGTGCCATCTGACCCCCTACAAATGCAGGACATGCGATCAGGACCAGCTCAAAAACTGGGATTCCTCTTGCAGAGTAGGGCTGGAGATCTACTTACATGGAATTATAAAACCCATCACACAATAAGACATGTCAGCTATTACGGGTCCTCACCAGGTGGTCACAGAAAACAAACGCCCATGTGCTTTACCTTTTGTAGTAGAAGAGCTCCAGAATATTTGGTTGACAAGGCGTAGAGGTCCCCTCCTAAGGTGTTGGCCCACTGCTGGATCCTGAAAAATAAAGGTCACACACGTTGACATACATTCATACACAATCAGTCATATGCATTTCGGGTAGCTGTTCAACACCATTAAATAGGTCACCTGTAATCACTCTGTCTATCTATCAGTTCTTTATGGGATAATCTATTGAATATTAAAAGACAATGCAATCTACGATATGGAATAGTACTTATGCATATAAATGATTGAATGTTTATCATCTGAATTGCATTCAGTGTGCTTCTGAGCCACCTCTTTGTTTGGATTGCTTCACTTCCATTTGTATTCAAGTGAGCTGTATTATATATTAAACATTTTTTCATTACGTTACATTACAGAGATTTATCAGATGCTTTCATCCAGAGCGACTTACATAGGTTACAATTTCACGTTATCCACTTATACAGCTGGATATTTACTGAGTCAATTGTGGGTTAAGCACCTTGCCCAAGGGTACAGCAGCAGCGCCCCAACAGGGAACTGAACCATCAGCCTTTCGGTTATTGGCCCTGCTCTTCACCACTATGCCACATTGCTGCCACTGTTTTGAACATGTTCTTGTGCATGGTATCTATATGAAACAGGAAGTATGCTGCATGTGAGAACAGTCACCTAATATACCTGGAGCTCAACCCAATGTGCTGTGCTGTGAAGGGGCCTGATGTCCAAGCACCGCCCCCTAAGACAGGATAGCTGTCTATCACAGAGCCTGCAGACTGTGCAGACACCTTTAAGACTGAGTGCAAAGAGAAGACGGAGGGGGTCGCCTCTGGTTTGATTTGGGTGGGAAAAGAACGGACAGCCTTCCAGACTGAGAGTCAGACATGGTCACTGAGCTGGAGCGGAGGTCAGGAGAGCGGAATGGCTAGTCACAGTTCAGTGCAAACTAATGAGTGACCTTTCAAATGTAATCTTGGCCCCTCTGCCTACAAGTAGTTAAAGTATAACCCTTAAGTCTTGCTTTCTGTCTATTACTTAACGCATTATTGCACTTTGACAATAATTATTTAAATATTTCATTCCTGTTGAATTCAGTCTGTATTCAGTATAACAGTGACTGTTGTAGCACTGTGTAAGAGGCTGACTCAGATGCTCTCACACACACCACTGCTCCTGTGCTGCATTAGTGACTCTGGGTAACAGCATCTGCCTAAAGGCTAAATGTGAATGTGACTGTGAACAGGACAGCACTGAGAGGCCTGCAGAAAGGCTCCTGTACACAGGTCTGTGGTTCCCTGAGGTGACTGTTGAGGTGCCGGTGGTGTAAACCGCAGGAGCAGAAGTCAGAGGTCAGAGGTCAGAGGTGTTTAAGGCTAAAGTGGATGAGGCAGATGCCACAGGGCCAGGAGACCTGGGGATGGACAGCCTGAGGGAGGGGGGCTCAGTGGGTCACGGTGTGGGCCTCTGCACCGGGATTATGACACCATCTCTGCTGAACATCGCTGAGGAGATTACAGGTGGAAAACTTCTGTAACCACCCCCGCCCCCCATGTGCTCACCGTTACATGAGTCTGAATGATGTCCTGCAGCAGCTGTGTGCGTTTTTGTGTTCAATTTGTATATGCGTGTGTGTTTGTGTGTCAGCCTGTGTATGTATGTGCATGTGTGTTCCCCTGCTCTGTCCATATTAGTGCACGGCATCTGTGTGTGTGTGCGTGTGTGACTCCATCAGTCTTCAGTCTGTGTGTGTACAGCAGTCTCTGTATGGACGCCAGTGTGACACTGTTACAAAATGGGAATACAGAGACAGGCCGTGGCCTAAAATTCAGCACCTTCCCTGAGTTTAAAGCAGCAGGGCCTCACTGCTGACTGCCTGAGCAGTGAAAACCACAGGACTGAGAGAGAAACCACACTTCTGACGCAGAAACCACAGTACTGAGAGAAAAACCACACTACTGAAGCAGAAACCACAGTATTGAGAGAGAAACCACACTACTGAAGCAGAAATCACACTACTGAGAGAAAGAGACTGCGCTACTGTGGGGGAACACACAGACTGCCCACACCATCAGGCCATGAGCTACAGAAGGTCCAGCATGGAAGAAAACACAGGACCACTCTCGTGATTATAGCAGGAGAACGAGAGCCATAAACGAGCTCATTAAAAGCTGCAGAGCAACCACAACCCAATCACATAAGGTCCAGCACTGATAGCACATCAGCACATATCAGCAAATGTCCCTTTGCGTGGAAACCTGATAATGATAATGATGGGGGACAATATGCCCATGATAAGCAAAGTGGCAGGGTGGTCAGGACTGGAGATAAGAGGCTCTTCTCCACACAGGGAATAGCCCCTGACTGCCATCTGTCCCCGCCACTCCAAACCTCCATGTCACCACTGAAGTCCTTGACGAGTCCCATAACTTCCTGCTGAGGCTCACAAAACCGGCACGGGATCGTCCCGTACGCAGATAATCCCTCCCCAATCACCGGTCGGGCGACGATGACGCCGATGGCATAGCATGACGCTGGCAAAGCGTTTACGCTGATCTCCCTTTCCTCGCACGCCTTTCTCAGACACACTGCCTGCCGTATCTGCTTTATCACCTGCGTAGAGGTGTTTTCCAGGTATTTGGTGGTGAAGACAGAGGTGGGTAAACCACAAAAAAGATGCTGGAGGCCAAGCCAGGGTTGTGGACCAGTAGGACTTATAGTTTATCTATCTATTTATCAATAATTATTCATGCGTTGTGTTGTTTATGGAGGCATTTAAAATAAATACATACATAAATAAGTCACTGCAGTCGCAAACTGCCAAGTTAGATAGGTATTTACGTCCCTTGTCTGCAGCTAAAATGTACCGTTGCCAGTCCGGAGAGAAATTAATATTTGTAGCAAGAAGCTCTTGCCAAGAACTTCTTAGAATTATTTGTATTATTTGTAGCACGAAGTTCTTGCCAAGAACTTAAAAATTAATTACAGGTCTTAATTATCTTTACAAGGATTATCAGAAAGGATTTAACGAATTCGCTAGACGGTGTCTCATGTTTTGAAAGCGAATGAGACGCACAGAAGTTTATCGATTTTATCGGACTCTACTCCAAACACGCGTTATGCTGAACAAACTAACAATGACAAGTGTTTCCCGATCGTTTACGATGTAGTAGAGAACAATATGACCTGTCACTTCCAGCAGGCCGTTTTAAGTCCGCCACGCTGTATGAAGTTGGCTTGCTTCACGGGTTCCATGCATACCGTTATGACCAGGCTATGCTATTGAAATCGAGTGTGCATTCTGCTTCAGTCAAGGAGACATCTGAGAGTCTTGCTGCTGGTTTAGGTTATTATTATATAAACACTACAGAATAATTTTATAGGTAATGCCTGTTGCACCTTCTGACCTGTACATAGTTAGTTAACCTGACAGGAGGCACACGTTGAAACAGAATAATATTTGATGCACTCTATTTACCAGTAATGTAGGCTATTGCGTACTTACTCGGCAACGATTTCAAGTCAGAAATTAAATACGCGCAAACAGCATTCACGACCATTTAAGGAAATGTACACCCCTGAATTTACGTACAGCCACAGCCTTTGCAATATGTCCCTGTTAACATGCAAAAATAAGTAAGGCAAAATAAATTTTCAATTAAGGATGGATTCAATGGACATAATCCAATATAATTCAGTGGATGTTGGCTGTTATTTCTGGCTTGTATTGAATGGTCCTGGAACACCATGATTAGTGCCCATGTTCATTCTGTATGCACTTGAGTTTAGTCTTGTACTTTGAGTAAACAGTTACAAAAGGGTCAGTTTTTCAGTTTGTTTATAACATCACATTAAAGGTTCACATGTCATTGTTTCCACAGAGCCAAATCGGGAAGTGAGGCCTGGGAATTTGGCAGACGTGGGGTCCTAATCTCTCCCAAGACATGAAGTGGTGGCCGGGGTGAGAGTGTGGCTTTGGGGCTCAGCACGGGGGGGTTGTGTTCCCAGACTACCACCCCCCAGCGGTGGTCTCCACTCTCCCGCTTTGATCTGCTGTCTCAGGGACAGCTCGGGTGAAGCAGAACAGCAGCCCATGTGACCAGAATCTGAATCCTGATTGGATCTCTCTGCCAGCAGCCTTAAGGGCAGTTACACAGAAAGCGCACAGGTTAAGCAGTGAGCTACAGGCGGGTGGTAGGTGAAACGTGTAAGTGAATGTGAAAATGTGAAAATGACCCATGGCAGTGTTACTGGCAGGTGCTGAATTTAAATGATGTCGCCTTCCCCTCAGGGACAGCACAAGCGCCTCAGTTCAGAGGAGGTGACATTCAGCTCCAGCACTGCATCAGGCGTACTGCCAGAGCTCTGTCATCAGGCACGTGACCCGTTACCTTCACGGCTTAATTTCATGTCCTCGTGGTTTTGTCACCTCTCCGCTACCACGGAGACCGACTTTCTTTTCAATCGGGCCTGATTGCTGAGTTCCGCGGGGATTATGGATTTTGAGGAACGAAATTATAGCTGTGCTGTAATAAAGTCAAATCATTTTTCCGTCCATTTGGAGTCAGAGAGCCAACCTGAGCTTGATTACCCTCTGCATTGCGTAAATGCCTTTTTTCGGGGGTGCTTTTGGATGACGGTTGGACGGTGTTCAGTTTCAAATGCGAGAAAACAAGGTCACAGCATAATCATGGCTTAAAATAGGCCGGAATAGCCGAGAAAGAAAAGGAAAAGAGATCCGAGTGTTTGCGGCCAAATGAAATTACAAGCAACTGAGGAGGAGCCTGACAAATAATCTGTGGAAGAGACAAAGCAAACATTCTCAGTCCTGAGATTGCTGGCGAGTCTGAAGATGCTAGGAAGTCTGCTGCTGTTTAATGTTCAAAATTACGTAATGATCACCGTGAGGTGATTCTTAGCCATAAGAGGATGGCAGTATGATACCACTGTGCAGTCTCTCTCCTTCAGGTGGGATAAGGAAAAAGCAGAATCATTTAGAAATCTTTTCTACAGTTTGCTATTACACAACTTACACAAACAAATGTCACCATGTACTGCAGGTTGGTCAGTGTGAACCCCTAACTCCCCAGAGAACAGATGCTAATCAGAATGACTCTCCACAAGCAGACTGCACTGACCTGTCTTTCCTATTAACGTTAATTTGTAATGTCTGACGGTGTTTATGCTCCTGCGAGCTGCAGTTAGGGACCGACCGAGCCCTGTCTCTCCTGAGCACGCAGGCGTCACTCACAGGACTGAGCACAGACTGAATGTCCCCCTCTGCAACCCCCACCTGTAGGGCCATGTCCCACGCTAGCCCGGGGGGGGATACAGGACACCTCCTCCTACTACACACCTCAACACCGGCTTACTGAACACACTGCAGGCCCACAATTTAAGACCGAGAGAGACACAGGACTGAACACACCGCAGACCTGCAGCTTTACATCCAGAGGGAGACAGACCTGAACACACAACAGAACAGCTCCATAACAGCCAAAAAGAGACTGAACTGAACACAGTGCAAGCTAGTAGCTTAACACAAGTGGCACAAAACTGAACACACTGCAGGTGTGCAACTTAACACCCAGAGAGACAGAACAGAACATATACTACAGAGATGCTCTGTAACAACCAGGAGGGGACAGAATTTAACACGTTGCAGGCTAGCAACCTAACACAAGAGACAGAACTGAACGCACTGCACGCCGGTCACTGAACACCTACAGAAAGACAGCTCCGAACAGCTCCGCAGATAGGGGATAAATAGTGGTCCTGGCCCTTTGCTGAGCGGAGCGGATATCCAGGTCAGCTGTGAGCCGAGCCCTCACCCCCCCAGCGCCCGGCGCGTTAATGAACGGCCCAGGGCAGCCGTGAGTTTGCGCTGTAATTACCGGCATGGCCGCCGCACGCTCTACCTGTGCTGAACGCCCGCACTCACTCACTGATACACCGAGCGATCTGGAGAAACAGGGAGGAGTGCCCAGGTTACCCACAGAGGGGAACCCCTCCTGCCATGTTAGAGTGGTGGTAACTCTCATTACAGAAGAAGGTCAAATACATTCCAGTGCAGAAGTTTCGCTGACTGTATTCCTCTGTATTAGCCCTTCCATAGTCCTGTGATAAACACTCCTGCCTCCTGGGTCACACACAGTCCTGGAGCTACAGAGACACAGCACACATTGGTGGGAACTTGGGGTGATGGGTGTGTGTGGAGCAGGACATAGGAGTAGGTGGACCGGGGGGGTACTTACGTTTCAGGGGGAATCCGGAATTGTGCGTTCGCAGAGAAGCAGAGACAGCTGGCGCAAATAATCCAGAGAGCCAGTCTGGTGGGCGCTGTGTGTCCCAGCCCCGAATACCCGCGGCCGGCTGGGTGCCCCATCCTGCCCACTGCACCGCTGGAGAAAAACAGCCGCATCTGTGCGTGTGAGAGTGTGTGTGTGTGCGCGTGTGTGTGCTGTTCAAACAGACATACAAAAGACAGTTCTGAGAGTAAAGTACAAACGCTAAGGGGTCATTTGAGCAGAAAGTCGGGTGTCCAGGGCGACAGCGAGGCGATCCCGTCGTGGAGTTTGCGCTGCGGTCGGCTCATGTCGGCACGGCCCCTCTCTGAAACCCGGGCTTCTAGACATTTCCTCTGGATGTGCTGCGGGGAAACATGGCTGGGCTGGCCTGCTCGAACCCCGGGCGGTGTGTCTCCCGAATTCCTCCTCTCTCCCCCTGCTCATCGCCCCATCCTCCGCTGCGCCCCGCGGGGTCCTCGCGCTCCCTCTCTGGCCGGGATGCCCGGAGCAGCAGAAGAGGCCAACGGCATTCCCCTCCCTGACAATCTGCCCCTCTCAATCCCACAGGACGCTCTCACGCACACACGGGACCGGCGAGTCGAACTCCAGCACAAATACCCAGCGCCTACGCAAACACCCGCACACACGCGCACACAACGCCTGCCCGTCCCGTCTCTCGGGCGGGATTCCTCAAAGTTCCTGCGACCTGGTTACTCCGAGCCCAGGGGAAGACGAGGTGTGCCGGGGAGGAGAGAGAGCGTCCCGGGACGACAGGAAGCAGCCATTGGGCTCCGGCAGCAGAGCTCCGCCTATCCAGTCACCCAGTTTACAGCATAATCCACTTGGATTAAACCCTCCTCCTTCTCCCGGGTGTACAGGGGTAGTGGAGTGAGAGAGAGAGAGACAGAGAGAGAGAGAGAGACAGAGATGGAGAGAGAGAGAGAGAGAGAGAGAGAGAGAGAGAGATAGAGAGATAGAGGAGAGGGAGGAAGGGGAGGGCAGAGGGATGGAGGGGGCAGGGGGGTTACTGTATCAAAGAGGATTATGGTGATTTCTGGAGACAGGCTCTTGTCTATCCAATCAGAGCTGGGGAAATAAAAGCCCCAACAGCTTATTTTGTAAAGAGACTGAGACATCTAGTGGGGCCGGAGAGACCTGTCCCACAGAGGAGAACTCCAGCGAATCAGTGCACACACCTCACTGCACCTGGCACAGGAAAACCACACACACACACACACACACACACACACACACACACACACACACACACACACACACACACACACACACACACACACACACACACGCACAGGCTGGAAGCCATCTGTGCTGATGTACATTACACACACAGCCCGAATGCACTGGCTGGGCAGAGCAGGAGTGTTAGAGCCGGCTGTGTCACTCACAGAAATCCCTCTCCCAGGCCTCTCGGTGCCCGTGAGTCTTACACACGGCCATACATGCACGGCAGGAAAGGGGAGACACTCTCACCTCTTACCTCAGCGCTACGTCCACTCACTCCAGCTTTGTGTCCAGTTTTTACAGTTTCAGCATATAACAGATGGGAGTTATCTTAAAACAGGCAGCCTACCACATCTCAGGAAGACTCTCCTGTTAACCTTTGTTGTGGAAAGTTGTGTTTTAGCTGCAAATATCTGTGTTAGTTTTTCTACACGATGGCATTGCATTGCACACACACACACACACACACACACACACACACACAAAGCTCCTATGCTTGCTGTGACTGCTGTGGCGGCTGTTTCTTGGGATTTCTTCTTCTCTGCCCCAGCTACTGTCCTGGGATCAGTTCTGGCTGCCCCACTGAGCCACACAGCTCAAGTGAGAGAACACACTCAGTGAAGGCATGGCAGCGAGACACATGCATATCTCCAAACACACCCCATACAACAAGGAAGCAGTCCTTCAAGAGACATATTTTCAATACAAACCCCCAAAAACAGAAAAATGAGACCATCTTCTGCACTGTTTCACTTCCTTCCTTTTGCCCAGGACAGTACCGCACTGCAGTTGTCTTTGTCTCCGTCCCTATTTCCTTATGATTAATTTCCCCCGATTCCTCTGATGGTTCTCTGTCAGTACACTGGACATTGAAGACTCATTCTATATAGCAGGCACTGAAAGCAAACAGAAAGTTAAGCACATACTGACCTTTCGCTTTGGGAATCCAGTCTGAAGAAAAGATGCCGCGGAAACCCCTCTCCACACACTGCCCTGGAATTTCACCCACTTGATTGGTCTATAAAACTAATTTAGACCAATAATACGTTTAGCTAAAACAATCTGATGGTGCCTCCAGCCCACAGCTTGTGTCCTCTCTGGAGAGGGTTAGGACTCTCTGGGTGTGTGATCACAGCCCCTCAGGAGAGTGGGCAGTGCGGTCACTGCTCTCACCCCACACCCCCGGCCCCCGGAGAGTTCCTCCGACACACCCCTCCACAACCCCTCCCGTTTCAGAGAGGCTATTGATTAGATGCTGGTGAGATGCTGGTCTCCCCCCATATCAGCTAAACCCAGCAGCCTGGAACCCCCCCTCTCCGGACACCACCGCCCCCCCCGGAGGGCTCGCTAATTAAAGGGAGTTCCCCTACGGTGAGAGGCTGACCAGCGAGGCACCACAGCGGGGCAGAGTGGTGGTGGGGGGGTCTGGCTCTCTGCGGCGACCCCAGCACCCCCAACCCCCTCTTTGGCAACAAAACACAAAATACAAACCTCCCCCCAGCCTTGCACACACTTCTCAGATGCCAGTTATGGAGAGCCCATGTTGTCCAAAACAGCCACCCATAATGACCCCGTCCCACGCAACGGGTGCTTATCTAAAACACCCATCATGCCCTCTGCTCATGCTCTGCTATTGTTTGGAGCTCTTTATCGGCGCTAATGCCGTACTGATGATGGCCGTTTCCAGCACAATTTAAAATAGCTCCATTGATAACAAAATAGGTCTGGGGCATTTTTTCGGCCCCTCACCCCCACCCACTTCCTCTGGGGCTGTTTCTCACTCACTCAATCAGTCACTACCAGAAATTCAGCATCAGTCACTTCTACAGTCGACTGTGGTCCTTCATACATACCGTAGGAGTTATACATCAGGAACTCTTCTGCAGAAACGCCACTTTGTGGGTATCACAGAGTGAGGGGTTTCGGTTCAGTTTCACAGGGTGAAATCTCAGTATTCTACAGAAACGAACAGCCCAAACAGCCTGCAGGACGGCCGCCATGGTGGAGACGCTACTTGACTTCACTGTGATTAAGTTTTCGACGGGGAACACTGTAAACAGTTTGCAGTGCACACAGCCCAGCACTTGTGGAAATTTATGTATAAGAGCGCATGTTCATTTCCATTTAATCATCACAATAAATGTCCCCTGCAAAACAAAAGAAACAGACATCCAGACTATGACACTCCTGTGCACACACACTGTGCTGTTTCCGAACCCCTAACACCATTAGAGAGTGGCCCTTTACCCCCTGTGACCCCCAGTGCTTGGGGAATTGACGGGTACCTGTGCTGTTCAGTGATGCTTTTTCCTGTTTTGCCTCCCTGATGTGTAGACAGGCAGAAATGAGATTCTCCTGTGAGGACCGTCTGACAAATGAGCCATGAAGTTTACCAAAAAAAACAAAGCCGAGTTTTCTTAAACCTGAATGTATGGAAGATAATGTATTACCCACTGCATAAAGTGGATCTTAGCAAACATCCTCCATCATATGAACAGAGAGCTGAAACTGTGTGAAAGAGCAGCATGCTGTTTACCTGCTCGACTGGTGTTCTAGTTTTATGGGAAAATAATGCACACATAGCAGGCTTCACATTCCCAAAGTCTTCTGGCTGCTCAGTGCTGCTTTAGGAACCCCTGCAAGTAAGATTGGGGGAAACCTTTTGGTCAAATGGAGCCTTTTGGTCATAACCCCCAACACACCCAGAGAGGTGCATGCCAGAGGACACCCCCCCCCACACACACACACATGCACGCACACACTCACTCAGCCCTTGCTCCTGTGGGACAGGTTGTTCCTGGCATGCTTGGCTGGGCACCCCACACACTCTATGGAAATCGATTTGGAAAACAAACGCTGCTTAGGACGCTAATTTATTAAAGATTATCAATAATTCCTGAGGTGAAAGAGTAAGACAGACCTGTCTTGCACATTGGGGTAATGGTGATGAACTGGACTCTTCCGGTCCCTGGGGAGACTCGTATGCTAATGACACAAACACTCAGGGCTGATCTG
The DNA here is from genome assembly GCA_019176425.1 of Megalops atlanticus. Classification (NCBI taxonomy): domain Eukaryota; kingdom Metazoa; phylum Chordata; class Actinopteri; order Elopiformes; family Megalopidae; genus Megalops; species Megalops atlanticus. Next base: position 1,935,359 of record CM032897.1, on the reverse strand, counting down.
TGAGCTCAGTTTCTCAGGCGAACTCTGTGAGATCATAGTATTGGGGTAAGAATTTATCTGTGATAAACTGGAATGTTCTTATACTTACAGGCAAATTTGCATTGTGTACTTTCCCACAGCCTCCACAGGTTCCACTCCTCAAACATTAACTCTCCAAAGCTACACTCTTAATCAAAAACATTGGCAATTAAAATAACTGGTATAAAAACCCTTATATACATTAAAAACAATGTCACTGTACATTACTTTGTCAGCCATTCCCTTTTTGAAAACCACAAAAGACAATTTAAAAAGTCAAATGAGTCAAACTCTGAAAAGTGGCCTTTTAAAACAACAAAATTATTCCAACATAAATGTTCACAATTACCATGTTTTTATAAAATGATTTAAAGGTGATTTGTATTTCTGAAACTTCTGGAACTTGCCTGTGATTGTTAAATTAAGAGCATTGACACAAATTAAGTGTGTTTTATTGTCATTTTAATGATTTACCAATTAAAAGAAATTTGTTAAAAAACATGATAGGCTTTTATAATTCCACACAGAAGTATGAGCAATATGACAGATCAAATTGTTGCTAACTGCTGGTTTCAGTGTTTGTTCCAAGAGTTGATTTTTCTCTAAAATACTTATTTTTGGGACAAAACCCACAATAACACCTGGAGATGGACATTTTATGTGGCACAGTAGAAAAATATCTTTCCATATTTTAATATCTTTTGTAACATAAAATATTTTTTTCTGCTACTCGCTGCTTGTGGAAAACAGTGATCTGGGAATGACTCTTGCATGTGTGAGCAGTGTCTCAGGAAACACGTGTCCCTCTGAGCATTTATTCACTATAAAAGACAGATTAAAAGCCTTCAGGCAGCCTGGATGATCCTGATAAAATAACATAATAAAATAAAATAAAGAGCTGAGGAGGCTGATGAGCGCGCCTGCGAGTCAACATGGCAGTTTCCTGAGCTGAGGCCAGTGCTGAGCTGATAAAATGAACACCTCAATAAAATAAAATAAAATGACACACACCGAGACACCTGCCACACTGACACACCTGCCACACTGACACACCTCACACAGACACACCTCACACACAGACACACCTCCCACACTGACACACCTCAGCACACCGATCTCAGCACACTGACACACCTCACACAGTGCACACCTCAACATGGGTGCAGTTTCACACCTGAGGCCTCAGTGCTGAGCACCTCACACAGGACACAGGACACTGACACACCTCACACACTGACACACCTCACACACACTGACACACCTGACACCTCACACACTGACACACCTCACACACTGACACACCTGCACACCGACCTCAGCACACTGACACACCTCACACACTGACACACCTCACACACAGACACACCTCAGCACACCGACCTCAGCAGACACACCTCACACACACACCTCACACACTGACACAGCACCTCACACACTGACCTCAGTCACGCTGACACACCTCACACACTGACACACCTCACACACTGACCTCAGCACACTGACACACCTCACACTCTGACACACACCTCACACACTGACACACACCTCACACACAGACACACCTCACACACTGACACACCTCAGCACACCCTCAGCACACTGACACACCTCACACACTGACACACCTCACACACAGACACACCTCAGCACACCTACCTCAGCACACTGACACACCCCACACTGACACACACCTCACACACACTGACACACCTCACACACTGACCTCAGTCACGCTGACACACCTCACACACCGACACACATCACACACTGACCTCAGTCACGCTGACACACCTGACACACCTCACACACTGACCTCAGACCTCAGCACACTGACGGAAAGAGGAGCGGGCTAACAGCTAACGCTCCGTAAGACTTCAGAGGCAGAGGACTTTAAGACATCTCAGTCTTAAATAAACACAAAGGACAGAAATGAAAAACAGCTGCCACTGCAATATCCTACGCTTCTCACTTCAACCTCAGTGCTTAATTACCACCAGCATAAAGCCAAACCCTTAAAAATAAAACTTCAAAATGTCCAAGCCTGTAAAGCTTAATTTTGCTAAAAGTTTCTGTATACTGGTACTCACACACAGAAGGCCATTCTACCAGATCAGCAAGTGGCCTCAGTTACAAATGATTGTACTGTCTTTCCCCTGAGACAAGGGGCTTACAGCTTTTTCGTAACCGAGTCTTTGAAGCCAGAGATGTAAGCCTTATAGATGGTATCCAGGAAAGCCGCATCATTCTGAAACACAGGAAAACAAAAAAACAAAGAAATAAAGTAGAGTCATTAATAACATTCAGGTCAACAATCTGTCAACGTGCACAATAATATTACCCAAACTGCACCAATACAGCTTCTGTCACATATTAATCCCGCATACAGGACCGCCTCGAGTGAGACTCGGGAGAATTATGATTGCTTAAACATGCTCTAAACAATTTAATATCTCTGGGATGTTTATTTAGCATTGCTGGTTATTAATTGTCAGGATATGAAGCACAGCTCGTAAGCAGGGCTGTATGTCTGAGCTGGCATGTGCTGTTGCTATCTTTGGTGCTCTGCCTCCTCGGCAGTTATGACTGGCTCCTCGCAGAGCATCAGGGACGGCCTGCCTTCTTTACAGGCAGATTAAATCAGAGACGGCGGCAGACTTACACTTTAAAAGCTCACACTTAGCTGGAACCTTTCCCAGCCTTAAAAACACAGAGCGTGGAGCATAAACACACACTCACACACACACATGTACGCACGTGCACGCACGCACGCATACATGCGCGCACGCACACACGCGCACACACACACACACACACACACACGTGCACATGCACACAGTGTTCACAAAAACAGCAGAAGTTTTACCAAGTACTCAGTTTGAGCTAGAGGGTGGGAATCTGTCAGTAGGTTTCGCAATCCACCCTCTTGACCGAAGCTCTCCGTTAAATATCTTCACCTTTCGCCAGAGAGGTTTACAGAGGGACAGAGCACAAAGCGTAAACTCTTTCCTTTATGTTTGTACGTGTGAATTTCTGTGTGGACTTGGTGGAGTTTTCTCAGAGTGGGCATACACCAAGCAGCCTCACACCAATCAGTGTATGTGTCCGGCTTTCAGCGGGTGGGGCTTCCACGCCGCTCGCAGCGTGATTGGAGAATACAAATATGGGAGGAGCACCGAAGAATCCACCCAGGATGGAGATTGACAGTTATGTAGGAGTTTAAGAATGTGCCAGTTTAACCAAAAGCAGTTACCAGACCCAATGTATATTTCTGCAGAAAAGACTGGAATCAACATACAAGTCAAAGACAGCAATTGTGCACTACTCTTCCTCCTACAAACTGGGACTGGACACTGCAGTCTAGAGTTTGTACTGTACAGATAACTCCCAGTAGAACTAAAACAGGTCACTGTAAATGAGTTCTGTCCACAGTGTGGCTGTGGGACACCCTGTCCTTGGAAAGGGCTCACCTGGTGGAGGTAAAGGGCTCACCTGGATGAGGTAAAGGGCTCACCTGGATGAGGTGCAGCAGGGTGGCCTGGAGCTGGCTTTTGGTCAGGGTTCTGGGGTCCTCGGCAGGAGGGGGGCTTTTGGCTGACTTGGTCTGGGCGAAGACCATGGGGGACATGAGGAGGGAGGGGGCCACAGTGACGGGGACTCGCTGCGGAGAGATACCCTGGAGAGCAGGACACAGGAACACGGCGTCACTCACACACACCGATGCCAAATGAATAAATGTAAATGTGTTTGTCAGCAATTGTTACAAACACACACACACACACACACACACACACACACACGCTCCCACCCAACGCTGCGTTACCTGGAACAGGGGGTGTGGCTTGTCTGACGCCCCCAGGCTGGGATTGGTGGGCAGGTGGTGTGGGTGGGGCTGCAGGGCGGGGTCCTGGAAGCGGGGGGCGAGGGCGGGGCGGGCCGGCTCAGGGGCCAGGGCCTGCTCCTGCTGCACCAGCTGCAGGCGCTGCAGCAGCTCGTGGGGGGAGACCACGCCCGTGGGCTGGGGGGGCTTGGCGGGGCTCAGGAACAGGGGCTTGGCCGGGTGGGCGGGGTCGGGCGGGGCCGGCTGCAGGCCGTGCAGCAGGGGGGGCTGCTGGGAGCAGCAGGGGGCGGCCGGCGCGGGTGGAACAGTCTCTGCAGGGGGTCCCGGCCCTGGCAGTGGTGGTGTGCGGCGGGGAGACCCCCGTTCTCACACAGCCGGTTCTCGGGGGACTCGGACACAGGCTGCAGGAGCTCCGCCCCTCTCTGCCCGCTCATCAGCTTCTGGATGGCCGGGCAGTGCTGGGGTGGGCTCTCCGAAACCGGCCCCGCCCCCCCCAGCCTTGCCGGCTCCTCGTAGGACAGGGAGCGGGCCACCGCCGGCCGGACCCCCACCGGCTTCACGCTGGCGTGAGGGGAGACGTGCTCGGGGTGAGACTGCGCCCCAAAAAGCGCAGCCAATGAGAGGTGCCTGGGTTCCGGGTCACTGTCCTGAGAGAGAGAGAGAGAGAGAGAGAGGAGAGAGAGGAGAGAGAGAGGGAGAGAGGGGGAGAGAGAGAGAGAGAGGGAGGGAGGGAGAGAGAGAGAGAGGGAGGGACAGGGAGGGAGAGAGAGAGAGAGAGAGAGGGAGAGAGAGAGAGAGAGAGAGGGAGGGAGAGAGAGAGGAGAGAGGGGGAGAGAGAGAGAGAGAGGGAGAGGGAGGGAGAGAGAGGAGAGAGAGGGACAGGGAGGGAGAGAGAGAGAGAGAGAGAGAGAGAGAGAGGAGGGAGAGAGAGGGAGGGAGAGAAAGAGAGAGAGAGGGGGACAGGGGGAGAGAGAGAGAGAGAGAGAGAGAGGGGGAGAGAGAGGGAGGGAGAGGAGAGAGAGAGGGGAGAGAGAGAGAGAGAGAGAGAGAGAGAGAGAGAGAGAGAGAGAGAGAGAGAGGGGGGAGAGAGAGGGAGGGAGAGACAGAGAGATGGGGGGAGAGAGGGAGGGGAGAGAGAGAGAGAGAGAGAGGGGGAGAGAGAGAGAGAGAGAGAGAGAGAGAGAGAGAGAGAGAGAGAGAGAGAGGGGGGGAGAGAGGGAGGGAGAGAGAGAGAGACAGAGAGATGGGGGAGAGAGAGGGAGGGAGAGGAGAGAGAGAGAGAGGGAGGGAGAGAGAGAGAGAGAGACAGGGAGGGAGAGAGAGAGAGAGAGAGACAGGGAGGGAGAGAGAGAGAGACAGAGAGAGAGGGGGGAGAGAGAGGGAGGGAGAGGGAGAGAGGGGGAGAGAGAGAGGGGGAGAGGGAAGAGTAGTCAGCACTCTACGTAAGGAGGATACCACATTAGCTCCATTAGCACTGTTCTGTTCTTGTTTGCAGTCTTGTCTTTCTCTTTGCTGTTAATGTATTCTGTGTGCGAACGTTTGTTTTGCTTTGGCAGCGCAGACACATGTTTGTCATGCCAATATAGTTTATTGAATTAAATTGGACTGCTTTGAGAAGGACAGAGTGTTCAGCACTTCACAACCACTGCAGAAGCAGGGTGAGTAAAAGGTTAATCTAGTACAGCTGAGATGTCAAAATTTTGACTAAATATGTTCTGCTGAATTAATAAGCACACCATCAAAGCAACAGCTTCACAGAGATAAAATCTCCTCTGATCGTATCTCCTATGACTTAAAACAAGCTTTCCTGAGAACGGAGAGAGGCCGTGTTTTTGAAAACAGCAGGGAGACTGAGTGCGCAGTGTAAACTCTCCCTGTGAAAGAGGGCCTCTGGTTTATGCAAACGGCCGGCTTCCCTCCGCTCTCACCCTCCAGAGATCTCAATCTGGTGTGAGGGACGAGCCACAGAGAGGCGCTATCTCTGCATCGGCAGACACACGCACCACTTCAGCGGCCAGCCTAAACACTCAGCACAGCCCAGACAACCTGCTCTGCTCCTCACGCTACTGTTCCACAACAGCCCAGAGCGGCCGATTCCCCCGTTTCAGAGCCGGGGAGACGGAGGGAACAGAGGCAGCGGGAAGGTGCCTGTTTACCTGCCGAGTTCAGTACCTGAGGCCACCTGTGTGGTGCTGTGTGCTTTTCAGACAGAGGAGGGAGGCTGGCTAAACCTCCCCCTGCCTCCAGTGCTACAGCGAGCAGAGGCTGCTGTACCTGGCGCACCTGGAATACCTGGCATACCTGGCGCACCTGCAGAGTCTGCTGGGGGCTGTGCTGCCTCTCTAACGGTTTGACTGGAATCGGCTTGATCAGGTTGGGGTTGTTGTAGAGCAGGCTGCTGCTGGCGATCTCCTTGGGCTCGGAGCTGGGCTTTCCCTGGAGAGGAAGTGGGGGGGTCGGGGGGAGAGAGAGAGGGCCGAAGATGGAGGGTGTGGTGAGGAGATGAACGAAAGACCCCAGAGGAAGTGCTCATCATAAAGAAAAACAAGTGATTTTTCTCCTTCAAAAGTCATTCGCTAATCTCTCACTGGGCACAATAACAAATAGATCTACGTGTGACATCACATCATTTCACTCTGTAACACATGCTAGTTGCATACAAAGTGGGGCTAACGGCATTGGCCGTTTATCCACCAGCGCCACCTACTGGCAAGTCTGGGACGCGGCGCATGTATACCTTGTCATACTCATCTCTGGCTTTGGTCAGCATGTGCAGGATGTCGACTGCCTTGCTGTCCTCGTTGTGGAGGGCTCTGGGGGAAACAGCGCCGCCCTGCTGAGCTAAAAGCTGCTCCTGAATGGTCAGACTGGGGAGCAGGGAAACAGGGGAGAGAGGCTGAAACAGGGACCCCGAAAAACGCTTCACGGCCCAAACACTGGAGAGCCTGGAGCCACGTTCCGCTAATAATTATCTATGCTGATGGACACATTCACGCTAACAGGTAATGCTATGCTAAGAGAACAGGAGAGATCGGTCAGGGTTCAAGCTTCAGTGGGGCCTCCATCTCTAATCCATTTTCAGCAGAACTACTCCAGCAAACAGGCACCCTTGTGAGGTTACAGGTACATTTTCCTGGCTATATGTTTTTTTTCTTCAAATCACAGCACCTAAACCCTTTGACGCAACATCTACCCCTAGTGGCCAAACATTGTTACTGTGCTTCTGTGAAACAGACACACTGATATATACACACACATATACAAACAAACAGGGCCAAACCAGTAGGTAATAAGCATAAGATAAGATAAAGACATTGGCTCATAAAAACTATGTGATCAGGGCACTGACTAAAGCTACTGTGAGTTACTGTGCTGTCTCATCGACCGTTGGCTGTGTCCTGTTCCACAGACAACAATGATCTAAGCATGAGGGAATCGTTCTCATCCACACGATAGAACTAGGACATATAATGGTGCAAACCACGGTGTATCTGAATACATACAGCAAAGCTGAAACAGTGCTCTGCATGTCTGTATGAGTCTAAATATGTGTATGTCTCTGCTTGTATGTATGAGTCCATGTGTACGTGTATGCATGCAAATGTGAGTGTTTATGTGTCTGTGTGTGTGTATGAATGTGCAGATGTGTATACATGCCAGAGTTGGGTTCTGGGTGTGCGCACGTGCGTGTGTGGTGTATACGTGTGTATATGTGCATGTATGTGTGTGTGTGTGTGTGTCTATGCGGTTGTCTGTGTGTGTGTGTGTGTGTGTGTGTGTGTGTGTGTGTGTGTGTCTATGTGGTCTGTGTGTGTGTGTGTGTGTGTGTGTGTGTGTATGTGTATGTGTGTCTATGCGGTTGTCTGTGTGTGTGTGTGTGTGTGTGTGTGTGCGTGCGTGCACGTGTTCTCCTCTCAGCCTGTGTATTTTTAACACCACTCGAGGCCCTGATGGGAGAGAGGTGAGAGTGACGAGCCCTGTGGGGTTCAGTAAGGACCAGCTGAAAGCCTCGATGGAGCTCAGAGACAGCGGCTCCGCGCAGACACACTCACTGCCAGCGGCTCCCTCACCGACAGCACCCTAACCCTGCCAGCCGCTCCCTCACCGACAGCACTGTTCCCAGCTGTAACCGCCACTGCACTCAGGCCAGGGCGAGGCAGTGGAGCTGAAGACTACAGGCCCCGCCGTGACCTCTCTACCTGAGTGCATAATGTTAATGAACACGTGAAACAGGTGTAACCCGCATACTCACTTCTTCATAAGCGTGGCGATGCGCAGACAGTCCTCCTTGTCGTAGAACCAGATCCCGTAGATGGTCACTGTGGGGAAAGAGGAGAGGTCAGAGGGCACAGAGGCGGACGCCCTGACCAATCAGAGTGGAGCGCCACACTTCAGCGGTACGAGCGGGCGGCCATGATACGCTAACGAGGCAGAGCTGGCGGCCAGCGGGACATCTCCCTGTGAAGGCAGGCGCGCTGCCGTTTAAAAATAAACCGGGTGGGAAGGCAGGGGCTGCATTCCTCTGAGGCCCTACAGGAGCCGCAGCAACACATCTGCCTTCAGCACTCCCGCAGTGAGACACACTCCAGGAATCCACACGTGCTCCCAACTGAGGGAAAGGGAGAGGGAGAGTGAGAGGGAGCGGGGGGGAGAGAGGGAGGGACCGGGGGAGAGGGAGAAAGAGAGAGAAGGAGTTACAGGGAGAGAGAGAGAGACAGGGGAGAGAGAGAGGGAGCAGCGGGGGTCCTACAGTCTACACCCACCCTCCTCACCTTCTCCTCAACCTCATAAACACTGCGGGTATTCCACAGGGTCACTATGGAACTGCCCACAACAGCTCTGCTTTCACAAACTTCATAAAAATGTGAGGTTGGGCTGGCACAGGCTACTTTAAGTTTCTTACGAGCATATTGGTGAGATGTGAGGAGTGTTTAAACCAGCAGCTGAGGACAGAGAAGGGTGGGCCTGCTTATGTTTGATATCAACCTAAAGAAACAAGACTGAAAAAACAGATCTGTCTCTGCTGTTTCCAGGACAGTGTCAACAACTTACAAAAGACTGCTCACTGAGCACCAACACAAGCACATGAGCACAAACACAAGAAAATATGAAAATGATGAAAGTTTCTAAAAATAACATGCTGCCCAATCAGACCTGGCCAAGCTGGAAAGAACATATTTAAATATCCCCTTAATGGACAATTACAGTCTATACATTTTTTATCCTCCTATTTTACTAAAATGTGCAAGTGAAAGTGAAAGATAAGTGAAAGTTTTGTGTTCTATTCCCAACTTAAGAGCACAGGGTATAAAAGTGTTTGTAAAAGTTTTTTTTGGGGGTCCTGTTCCAGTGGGTAAGAGGGTGTATGAGCAGGGGGCATGGGTGGAGGCAGGTCAGGAGTCCCGCGGGAGAGAGAGGCAGGGGGGCGGAGGCAGCAGACAGCAGCGGGGGGGGGGTGGGGGGCGTGGGTGGCTGGAAGCCGACAGCCAGCGCTCAATGTTACCGTGCTAAGAGCTCTGCTGACAGCCGGACAGTGAACACTTCCCCTCACCTCCACCTGATTACTGTTTCCAACAGGAGACAGAGCGAGATAAGACAACTGAAAAACAGAGTGATAGAGAAAGGGAAAGAGGAGGAGAGAGGAAGGGGGAGAGGGCTGGACACCGGCATGCTGGCCCGTGAGTGGGCGAGAGAGTTCCCTAAAGGGAGAGAGGCTTGGGGCGTCTGCACTGGCCTGCAGGAGCTCTGAGCTGGGAGTGCCAGGGACTCTGCCTGGGAAAGAGCAGACCTCACACAGGGGAGCAATCACTCAGCCACTGCTGAGAGGAGGAGGAGAGGAGCTCCAGCGGGAAGCATCGCTCCGGGCTGCAGGAGGGCAGTGCCAGGAAGCAGTAGGAGCGGGAGGTGCAGGTAGCAGGGCCTTCCATTCGGGGACCCGCCAGGCTTTACCCGCTCTCTCTTTTTGCCGAAAACGTTGGCGGATTATGCTGCGAAGGCTGTTCCGCCGCAAGCAGCACGAGCGGCTGCAGGAGGAGCCAGAGGTGAAGTTCAGAGGGAAGCTCATCTCCGAGACCGAGCTGGAGTGCACCTACGTGCGGCCGGGAGGTAAGCACACCTTCCCGGGCAGGTGGTCCGCCGACCGCCTCCCTCCTCTCTCCCTCTCTTTCATGTTTCCGGACTCGCTGCGTTGTTCTTTGCGGGAAAGATGACGCAACTGCCTGGAATTTTTTTTTCCAGCGGAAAATTTGTTTTTGTTTGATCGTGTATTTGTAAAGTACTGTAAGAGTTTTGCCCTTGGGAAAATGACTTAATTTGCTGTGCCCAGACATTGTGTCTGTTACAGTGCGCTGTTCTCAGGAAAAGAATGTGCGTTCCCACATTTCAGAGGGAACTTTCAGATATAGCCATTTACACGAATGGGGAACTTTATTTCATGATTAAATAAACTTTGTTTCAAGATAAATATCAGAAAACGACCAGGCTATCGCTCCTCCTTTGTTTTTACAAAACATTATGAAACAAAGACCAAGACAGGGTTGTAGTACAAGGCTGATACACAAGCAAACACACTCATCTGCAGGAAGTCACAAACATGCAAGCGTGATGCCTGTGTATGATGAAAAATCACATCCTACTGATTTCAATTCGTATTTGTGCCATTTCCAAGGTCTGCGGTAACAACACTAACTAGAATAAGTCAATAACTGAGCTGCACAGAATTACTGTGCAAAAGCCAACACTCAGATCTCAGGAATACTGAATGCAATGTCATCGGCTTGCTTTTTCTGGCACTCAGAGTAAACAGAGCCCTTCCTGACCACTCTGACTGCAGATGTGGGGGCACTGGAACCCCTGTCACATGGAGTGCCTCAGGGGACACCGCCTTTGGCCTCATGTACCCATCACAGCGGTACAGTGTGTTTTCATGCGTTTGTGCGAATACGTTTCTGCCGCCTGTATGCATGTTTTTGTGGTGTATGTGTGCATGCATTAAAGCATGTAGGTATGTGTGTGTGTGTAGTGGCTTGTGTGGTGTGAGTGTGTGTGTGTGTGTGGTGTGTGTGTGCATGTTTGAGATGTATGTTTGTGTATGTATGTGTGTATGTGTCCATGGTGTGTGTGTGTGTGTGTGTGTGTGTGTGTATATTTAAGCATGTACGTATGCGTGTGTGTGCCTGTGGTGTGTACGTGTGCTGTGTGTGTGTTTGTGGTGTGTACGTGTGCTGTGTGTGTGTTTGTGAGAGAGAGAGAGAGAGAGCAGGAGTTTAATCTTATCTGGGCTGACTGGCTGGGTCCCCGCTGTTGGCAGGACACTCTCAGAGAAAAGCAGCACAGACGCACTCAAAGCCAGGCCTGCTGCCTCTAAAATACCTCTGCACCATAAAAGGAGGCATCGGCCCTCGAAGGCACAGGCAGCGAGCCTCTCTGTCCTGCAGCAATCTGCTTCACTCTTCATACTTCAAATCATGCACAATAAATAAGAGGCCTAATAACCGTCCCGGAGTTCTGCGCCAGGTACTGCAGCTAGAACGTGCACCATCAATTCACCTCATTTTAGCCATAATCTTCCGTCACATTTTATAAACAGAGCGTTTGAGGTCGGGGTTATTAAAGGGCAAGGCTTCTGAAATATTAAATACCTGAAATATTGCCAGAGTTTTCAGTTCTTAATGTATGTTTGATTACTTGTCTTTTTAGCAGCGCTCAAGTAAAAGGAAAATAAAATTGAAAATATGTCCAAATCATTTGATGTAAAAATTCTTAACTAACTCATACCTACAACCTGCTCTTTAATTTTGACTAACAGCACAGTTTTGAATTCAAATATTATCCTTCTGACTAAATCTATAGACAAATTACTTTCAAGTTCTTAGTTTAAATAAAAGGCATGCTGGCTGTCTTGAAGCCATATGCCTACACTCAATCCATCTTATCAGCTGTAAAGACCAATTTCACACAGGCACTTACAGCGGGCATTCCTGTAGAGCAGGAAGGGGTCCTGCAGTTGGAAGTCCAGGTCCTTGGTAATGGGTTCAGTCAAGTTGTCCATGCTCAGGCGGTTCATGATGGTGAAACCATGCCTAGGAGAGGCTAACCTGGGGTCCAGTGGAAAAGTGACCAAATCAGTACGAGGAAACACTGTACTGAGAAAATCTGCTGTACTGAGGGCCTGGAAATAGCCTGTAGCAGTTTCAGCCAAGCCTGGTCTCACTAGAGGCAAATTAGCATAAAAGCCAGTCAACAGAAGGCTCAATTGAATAAATGGAACACTCAATGGAATAAACTGCATTTATGTAGAAATATTTTTACTTAACTATGTATATCCCACTCAACCGCATAGACCACCTGTTAATACTCAAAACTCCAGGATTCGCATATTTCTAATTTAGCTTTTGACATAATAGCTATGTTTAAACATTTCAATCTGTTCCTAAAGGTCTCTCTGTAACGCAAGCACATACTAAATGGCTACATCCAGTGTAAAGTGAGCAGAAAGGGGTACCCAGCTTCCAAGCTTCAGAGAACACTAACAGGCAGACCATTAGCAGAATTGACTTAGCAAGTTAAGCCCATTTGGCGAAACATAAAGGCATTATGGGTAAGCTTGCGATGGTCTTGGTTGCACAGGTGATGTGCCTTCTCTGGACCTCCATACCTTGTGTACACAAATAATGTTCCTTCCACATCCGTCTTCTCCTGAAAGAAAAAAATGAGACAGTTGTGAAGGGTTTGACCTTACTGTGACGGGCGACGCGTGAAAACCCACCTTCCACTCTTCTCTTACCCAATTCACGGTTTCTTTTAAAAGGATGCTTTTTACAGTTGGTCTGACTCACACCCCGGGGACCCAGCCGTGTTTCCCGGCAGGACAGCAACATTCCCGCCGCCTCGTCGCGGAGCGTCACTCCGCTTAACGCGCTTATGTCAGGGCGGGCGGACATGTGACACAGCGCAGGCCACAAACACCTGCCCTCCTTCACCGAAGCGAGGGGCAAATTTAATCGCCGCTCATCTTGTTACAGACTAACAAGCATAACAACCCCCCTCCCACCTTTTTTTTGCAGACGCAAAGATTGCATCAGGACTTATCTACAGTCCTGGTTTTAATTTTGTTAGACATTCATTTAGTGCACGGTTAGAGGCAGTTTGCTAATCGAATACGTTAAATAAACAAGCAACGTAACGTAAGGACATATAAAGTGATTTGCTTACCAGTAGAATCTTGCCCTATAGCCAAACCTCCCGTGCTGAACGATCAGCTAACTTACCTACCTAAATCCATATGGTAACTACAACTACAATTTAGTAATGACGTACGCTCGATCTTACCCATTCATTTGCTCTGCTGCTGAAGGTGTACAAAGCCACTTGACTAGCGACGTCTACTATGTTGTTGATGTAAGGATCTTGTCTCTGCAAAGCGGCAAGACTGATGTCCAAACCTTTTGCGGCAAGACAGGTACCTGTTCCGGCCGTACTCGCAGTCATTGTCCCTTCTTCAGTTTTAACTAACGCGGAGACCAACTACAGTGGTGCCGAGCTAAATGATCAAGACCACCAAAGCATCTCCAGATAACTGGGTGATTATTAACAGCGATTAAAAAGTTGAATAACGAAGTTAAACCGAAAGAAAAAGAACCCTTTCCTTGTTGGCTAACTATTTTGGCTGGCTATCCGTACCTCTGACAGAAGCCATGTTCCGGTCTCAGAGGTTGTAAACAGCCAGGCATGAGTAGTCGCAGCTGGAACGGAGCGCAGGGTAACTAATCGCGTGCAGATTCGCTTTCAACTGGAGGGAGGTTCAAACCTGCAGGTGAGCTCGCTCTTTGCTCAAAACCATAATAATCTATCGTCTGGCAACACTTTAACAATATTATTTTATTTGTTTTCCTTGAGTTTAAAGAAGAGTAACGAAGTGCATATATATTCTAATGCCAAATTGGTGACATTGGCCGTATGTTTTGTTCGAACAGAAACGCCGAACAAATTAAAATTCAAATAAGCTTCATTGACATGACCACACATGTAAAATATTGCCAATAAAGCAATTTTCAAATAAATGTCCGAACAAATCGACAGTTGACCGAAAAATAAAAGGATTAAATAAATAAATTCTAGAATTAAACGTGTATAAACTATGTGAACTGAAAATTTTTATTCTAAAATGTGAGACGGCGCTTGTGGCTCTGCGTTGCGGGGCAGCTACTAGGCTATCTACCAGTTGGTGATTTTAGCCTGCAGTTACACGGACAGGGTCCACTCTCTTTCTGTGCGCTTCTCACTTGCGGCTCCAGGGGGCAGCACCACCTTTGCCAAGCGCAGTCAATGCGCAGCTTTTTACGCGGGAAGCAGATTTTAGGACCTCGCCGCACAAGCAGGCTATACCGGGCTTACGGAGGCGGAGAGATATTCTTGCATCCTCGTATTTGTAACATGTTAGAGTACCCACATGTTTCTCCCCGATCAGTCATTTAAAATGTGCCTTAATCGTTTCATGTTATTGATCAATGTGTTTTCTAAAGTCAGTCGTCCTTATAAATCTTGAATGTTATTTGTACACTCCATCAACGCTGAAAGCAAACAGCAAATAAGGCAAATTTCCGTAGATTTGCCTACTAGAGAGCATAAACAGTTGCGTGACATAAATTTGCAAGTTAGGAAGTGAGTGGGAATAAAACGTATATCCAGGTGGATTGCTAGGCTACCATATTTGGGATTGAAGCAATAAGGTGTATCCGTTGATGTAATTATGTGCTCTTTCTGTAGTGAATGGAAAATGTCTGAATTATTGCGCCATTTACTTTTTGTCAGTTTGAGACAGAGTCTGTCCCACGCATGCTTACTCTAGAATGCATCAGTGACGACAGCGTGAACGTTTTCGGCTCAAAAACCTGAGAATATCATTCTCTAATTCTGTGTCACATTACATTCACGAGAAATGTCTAACGTCTCCAGTAAACTGGTTTAAAAAAAACCAAGCTTCTGAGAGACACTTTTAATATGAGTCATAAATCATTAAAAAGATTGATCTGTGTTGTATTAATTGCTCATCGCGTACGCGGTGTCTCAGAAGGTAATGAGTGTGTTCGTGCGCTCCCGGGATTTGTTGTGGAGAGGTTGCAGCTGACGGACTCCAGGCTCCGCGCTCATGGAGGGCTGTTTGTGGGTTTGTGGTTTGGAAGCCGGCGGTGTGACCTCAGCCTCGCTGGCATCCGGCCCCAGAGAGACCCTGGACATCCACGTTTCACTTTCGCGAGCGCTGCAGAGTAACTCAAACGCGGACTGGGGCTCCGCCGCGTGCCATCGCTTCTTTGCATTTCTAAATTATTCAATAAACCTCTGTGACTAATTGAATGCAGACAAATCCGTGGAAAAAAACACTCATATATAATAACGAATATTAATACAATTAATATTAATAACGTTCAATTATTCATTATTTATTACCATTAATTTTTACATAAGAACTATCCCATTCAGCGCTGTACTATACAGCTTCAGTGTAATTATTTCTTTGCTCTTTCTATGTAATTATCCACACACTCTGTGGGATGTTCAGGTAAATACACTTTAACATCGTAAGCGGTAGTGACACTTTTACCATATTTCTACTGCATTATCTTCAGCTGTATAGTGCAGCCTGTAAATGAATGCTGTTACTGAACGGCTGTGAGCGTAACGGCGCTCACGGTGTGTTTGATAACATCGTTCCCGGGGAGGAGATATTGAGCTCCCCCAGCGGACCGGCTGCACTGACAGAGCGGTGCGGTTTTACTGAGGTGACGGGGCTGGATGGAGCCATCAAAGCGCCCGCTGACCGCGGTTCAAACGCAGGGTCTGACCACAGCGGCTAAACAAAGACATGAAAGCGCGTCCCCGGTGAGAGGGCGCATGTGACAGTGGTGCGGACTCGCACAGATACCTCCAGGATCCGCAGATCAGAGTCCGGGTCAGAGAAGAAAGCAGCATTCGGAGGAGCAAGCCAGCGAGCGCGAGCAGCAGAGCCCACCACGAGCCGTTCTCATGACGGGGTCTGACAGGGCCTTTCCCATGACCCAACGTCCTGATGCCAAATCTTCTGGAGATGGGGCCAGTTCTCAGCTATCGGAGAGGAAGCCACTGCCTCCAAAGCCTAGAGCACATATACTGACTTTCCTGTACAGTTACATGCACGTTTAAGTCAGCCTGTAATTGTAAGGATCTATACTTGCTAGTGCAACCTGTAACGCTTCCAGTGAAGTGATGCACAGATGGTTTTGAAGAAAACAACAATAAAAAGTTATCCTTTTGCTTTTCCTCTGAATTTCCCGGTAGAGGTTCCCTGCTGATTTTGGCAGAGAAATGATGACGGGAACCCATTGTTGTTTGGGCAAATATGGCAAACCACTGTTTTACAATGGTCATGTGCCTGGTCATACACAGACATACAACTGCGCGGTCCTGAACTGGACTGATGACACGCCATGAATGGTAACCCTGCAGCGTGGCAGGGTGCCTCCTGTAAAATAAGGATTGTACAGTTGGCGGGACTGGAACACTGCGAGTTTCTACAAATGGACATGCTTAATTCACAGATGCCACACTCACCAGGTCAAGTGTAATTTAAATTGACTCAGTGAGGAAATATTCACCACACGAATTCCCCTTAAAGGACAGGTCAAACTCTTCAAAAAACCTGCATGAAACTTCGTCCCTCAATCCGTGCGCAAAACACCCTCCCTGATATCGTCCTCATCACTCCAGCTCTCCAAACGCTTGACACATCTGTTTGTCTCGCGTATCTGCGTGGACTTTGACCCCACTCTCTCCAGAAGATATGCTATTGGGGGTGGTTTCTCAGACGGGTGTTTTTTGTACCACTAGCTAGATGCTAAACTGTATTAACACTGTAGTTGAAGCCTGCGATCTTGGTTACTTCACCTTTTAACTTTACATCTGGGTATTACCGGTTTACATGGAATTGATTCGGTGAAGTAACCGCAAATTCATTCATGGATCTCATCTAATATTTTGCGCCTTGAGTAATTGCAAATCTGGAAAAAAAAACAAACCTTCAAAAACGTTGTCTTAGTTACCACTACTACAATTTATATTTTTAAATATGATCCAGGAAGGAAATTGTTATGAATATTTTGTCTTCTTCGGAATCATATTAAACATCTTTTTACAAATTATTGTAGGCGGATTGAAATACATAGGTAAACATTTAACAGAAAATAAAAATAACAAAACTATATAAACCACACTGGCGTCTCTGAACTATTTACGATGCATGTTTTTGGTTCACAGTTTCAGTAGGTAGAAATGGTGAGAGAGGCTATTACTGTAGCACGCTGGAGTCCGACCAACTCGGAAGAGCGTTGCGGTTCCAATGCATTGTGTATATAGTGCATACTTCAGCCACATTCTGCCGGTTAGATTGTGCTCTTGGAATGCGTCTGTTTTATGCATAAAACACGTTTCACCCTTGTAATTAGTTTCCACGCGTTTCGAAAAAAAAAGTTCGCTTAGGTTTACAACCGCCCGGAGAGCAGAGCGATACGGAGTTAAATATGTCCACATAACGATAATCCTGGACAGGTTAACATCTTTCTTTCCTTTCGCCCCCTCCCTCTTTGTCTAGGTGAATGCTGAAATAATCAAACCCTTTTCGAATTCGGTCTTCTTATTTCGTCCCCTCCCCAGAGCTTGCGGGTCTGGAAAATCATGGACGGTTTATTCTATTTTCTAGCGCAGTAACATCTGGAACCAGTCAGATCGTCTACAGGGGAGGGGGCTTTGAGCGTCACCCCCTCTCTCTCGCTCTCCCCCTCTCCCTTCCTTCCACTAGACAAGTATCACTGCAGCGAGGCAGGCGACTGCTTTCCGCAGGGCGACTGAGAACTCCGCTTCTTACGGCTTGGAATTGACAGAATTCGGATCTCTTAATGAGACACGTCGTATATTCCTGTTTTTGGACACCGATGGTGGAATCAGTTATAACGGAAGATTTAACCCCGTGAGATCAGTTCTGGAATATACATACCTATTTTGTTGCATCGAGAGCTTTTATCTTTTCTTTATTCGGCAGTGCCCGCGCCCGGTTTTGTATCTTTCTCTAGCTCCTGATTTATCCATTTTAAACCAATTGGACGCAATTTGATACTATTTTGATTATTACTAGCAGCAAGTGGGTTTGGTATCATGTTTCTTGGGTAGGGCCCGGATGTACCGAGGATGCACTGGTTCGTTTTCTTAGGTGGTTCCAGCGAATGTCTATTTCTGTTTTTTAACTCCATAATGGGGATCAGGTAATATTAACTAAAACACAAAGAGGGAATATCTCAAGATTTCCGTTGTTCATTTTTATTTTATTTTTTATTTGATTTCTTTTTCCTCCTTTGGTTATTCTCATCCTACCCCTCCTCCTTTTGCAACCTTTTCTCCATTCACCTACGGATAGAGCTGGACCACATTTATGGTAAATGAAAGCAAAAACATGTACATACCGGAGGAAAACCTTGAAAACCATCAAGGTAAGCGGCAGATTTCACAGCCTTATTTCCAATGACACGCGCTGCTACTTTGTTTTATGATACCACTGGTTTGGGGGAAGCTATGCCGGAGAAATGTGTTGCTTAATATTGGGTTTGAAGGTGGGGGTGGGGGTTATAGCCATTTCGTTTTGAACTGTTAGGTATACAGTATGACACTTGCCTAAATTACTGGAACAATGCAGTGTATGAAAGTTGATAGTTATAGAGACTTGGTGTGTGGTAGTCCGTATCCTGTCCTTTTTACAGGAATTGCGTTTCCATGGTTTTTTTAACAATGTAAAATGGTTGCTAAACAATGTTAGATGAAGTAAAGGTAGCTTGTCTGTATGGTAGAGTGACAGCGCTGCATTTCGTGATTCTGTTATTATGAATTGTAAATGCACACCATTGTCAAACACAGGTTTCTGGTTCATTATAAGATGTATTGATCCAGCTGATATAACAACTGAGGATGAACGGGCAGCTGAATGTGGAAGAGCGTTCATTATTTTTGGACAGATAAATAATTCTCTGTCTGTCTTTCCTTAAGTCTAGGAGTTGGTGTTGAGAAGGTTTTAATTGAATGTAATGTGCGCGTACCGTTGCTATTTATAAAACACATATACACATACAGTCACACACACGTTTCTTTTTCTACCCTCCGGCATGTTCGTTTGACCGCATTAACACCTGATTGTACCCCTGGTTGTATTTATTGTTCTGTGACAGATGAAGCGATGACAACACTAGACAATATAGCCTATGCAACATCAACAATTGAACGTTTCGGCACTTGCACCTCAAGCGCCGGGGCCTGGATGCACAGCGGTGTTATCGCAGCAACGCGCTCTTGTGCATTTTGGGTTGTAAGATTTTCTTAGGGTGGGGTGGCTGGCTTTTTAAGACAGATTTTTATGTTCAAATGCTGAACGTTAATCTTGTAAAGGACACCCGTTGTTTTGATGACTGGGAATGATGTCTTGCTTGGCGCAGCATTCACGGCATTCCACGTCGAACATACAGTAGAACGGAATTATTTCTGTGTTGAAATCGAAACCCCCTGTCTAGGAAGAGATAACAGTCTAAAGTTCTGATGATATTAACGAAGCCGTCAGCCCGTATCGGCGCCCGCTTTCCGCCGCGGTGGCGGTGGCGTGGACACATAGCAACAGGAATCCGCAGCCGTGGTCTCCCTCGGAATCGGCTGAGCGTTTGTGGCGCAGCATTTGGGTTTGGTTCGCTCTGATATCAAAATCGCGGTATGACTCTCACCTTAACGCTGCCCACTGACAGACACACACCTTTGACAACGAAGACACCTGCGGTGCGACTGTGAAGGTGTGAACCGTGTGCATCGTGTCATAAGGTCACCTGCGTCCCATTTATATGTTGACATATCAGGCAGCATAGACCACGTAAACAGTACGCATTTTGAAGAGCATCACTGACTCGTATTTCTAAGTAGGTCTGATTTTGATCCCGTTGTCATGTCACGGGGGAATTCTCTCTTTTCATATTTGCTTCTGAAACGGTTGTGATATTAACAAGGAAGAAATAAATAGCCAGGAATAGATAAACAGTATGTCGTATTCATTATGAACGTAGCCACAAAAACATAATGTTTATTTTATTATTGTCATATGGCAGGAAGGATATGCAACATTCATCAGGTACGAATAATTACAGCGTTAACTGTCCTACAGAAACAATTAGGCTGCGTGCACAGCTGTAATGATGCTTGGGGATTGACAATTTGAATAGTTGTGTGATGTCACCCCTAACAACCACTGACAAAGCATCGGTGCCAACTTCGGATCTATACAGGCTACTAAAATGGGAAAACAACAATGTCGGATCGTTCAACTCACAATGTATCTGTATAGCAGAGTAAGTTAGCCTAATTATTTTAATCGGCTGTATCGCTTCTTTACATTTGGATTCCAGCCGTGAATAGTGACATGGTTTTTTCAGCACCGTGGACAGTTTCAAAGACGTGTTGACGCCTATATCCGAAAGGATGATCAATAGCTCTGACTGATATTTTGCTCCACTTTCTAGAGATGTTTTTGAAATAATTCTCTTTTTAATTGACGTATCTGGCCTAGTTTAGCTTAATTAATATAAAGTAATTTGGGATAGTGCTTAATACCGTCCGTTAAGTTAAGAAGACAACTCAAGATCTGATATATGCCATTCCGTGTGATTTTCGTTAAGATGTCCCAGACCCTGGAAGTAATATTACGCAGCTGCGATGTAGGTCGGAAAGACTGGATTTTGAATGAAATCTGTCACAACACCATGTAAAAACACAAAGGGCAGCATCAAAGGCCATACCTGTGAGTGTTGGATTCATTTGCCTTGTTTTTGGGAAGGCCCACTAAGTCCAACAGGCTTTCAGTGGAGGGTATGCAGTATCCTAAGCCAGGCATGTCTGAGTTTGCTTCACTGGGAGGAAGACCCCAGGGTGGGCAAAGGGGAGTGGTCCTAGAACTGCACAGTCACGATCCAGAGGCAGACACAGGGATGATGTGATATAAACGTTACCTGAATGTTTCAAAATCCCTCTCCTGTTAAAACTCCATCTACAGCTCTGTTGTGTCATTTGACTGTGGCTGTTACTCTTGCTTGGCAGAGCCAAGTCTAGAGGCTGGTGTTGTTTGTGGAGTCACCAGTCAGGCGTTGTCTTTGTAAGCACAACCTAATAACTTAAGTACTGACTGAGTAAGGTAGGGTTAAATACAGAGTGCAGGATTTTGTTGTACAAGATGCAGTGCATTGTATCTGGCAAAAGTTATCGTAGTGATGAGGGCTGGCTGATGGATTTCTCAACAGGAAACTTTCTAGATTTATGTTAAATGTGTGGTAGATGTAAGTAGTATGACTTCTTTTTCAGAATTTCACAGTACCGTAGTTGGCTCTGAATCAGTCATCATTAGGCCCAAACTGCCTGTCTGATTTGGGAAAATGCTTTCTGTTAGACGTGTCTGTTTATGGCATGCCTTCCATCCACTCCTGCTGTTGGTTTCACACGTCTTCTCCTGAGCATCAGAGCCTGCAAGCTGACTGCACACAGCACATTTTCCACTGGTCTCGGGTCCATTCTCTCAGCCAGGAGCTCACTGGTACGTTTTACATCTAACAAGACCCGCATCTTTGATTTGTACACCTCTGAAAAGCCAGACAAATTGGTCCCACTCATGCATTAATAGTATCCTTCGTAAACAAAAGAACACAGGTAATGGAGATCTTGGCTGTTTACTCAGCGCATGGACGGGACGCTGTGGGACTATTAAGAGTCACTTATCATTCAGTTTCCTATCAATTAAAAACCACTACATTTAGCATTCAGACCGTGGTGCATTGTTTTTGTTTTTTTAATCAAAGGCTGAAGAAGAATACAGAGACAGAGGTGCATTTCTTACAGAGAGGCAGAGGGAGAGACAGACAGGCAGCGAAAAAGGGAGAGACGGACAGGATGAAAGGAAGAGACAGACGGAGAGAGAGGTAGGGAGGGAGAGACAGAGACAGAGAGAGAAAGAAAAGGAAGAAGAAAGAAATATCATTTACAGATTATTCTGTCTTGCTTAAGTTGGCACCTCTGTGGTGTTGATCTAGCCAGAAGCTGTCCTCGGTGTAGAATGTTTCTGGGGCTGTAACTTAATTTGTGTTGCTACAGGGTTTGCTGTGTTAATGCACCTGTCAGGCAGTGGGGACACCTGTTTGATTGTTTCATCTCGAGAGAGGGAGAGAGGGAGGGAGGGAGAGGGCGGGGGGTGATGTGTTCTGTCCCATGTTTCAGATAACACTGATTTAGGGACAGTCATCCATCAAAAAGTAATGACTCCAGCACGGTATCCATGGCTCCCAGTCGGGTTTGGTCTGATGTGGTTTGCTGTGGACAGTGGTCCAGCTAAGGGCTGGTCTGGGGTCAGTGCAGACAAACAGGACACCAGCTTGATCAGATTTTTCTCCTGTTTGTCTGAGCTAAAGCCCGATGACTATGCATGTCATCTAATGAGCGGTACTTCCTGCCTTTTAAACCACACCCACAAACCACATAAAAAAGAGAAAAAGAAACAGTGATGAAGGCAGGAGCTGAACACACGAGTCCCCTTGGTGCTGCTTCAGTGGTGTGGCTGTTTACCTCATTTTAGATGTATTTATAAATACCAAATCTGCCTTCAAAAACCAGAACCATCTCAAATGCCACATTGCGCAATATTTATATTTTTAGTGGCCAAAACCAAAAAATATCATGTAGCCACAACAACAGGGGTTGAAGAAAGTCACTTTTCCCATTTAATATTTGTGCATTCCTCGGTGTAGTTTTTCTTCACCTTCAGCTTCTCTTTGCTTGTCTTGCCTATCAGTATTTGTTTATTTTTGTGTGAGCTCTCTTCCGAGTATAATTGAAGTTGTGTGTTATTTTGGTGCTCACCATGAATGTATTAATCAGCATAAATATATATTTTTGTGATTATTGGGAATATTTACAGGTTTTTCGTGCATACACTAGACTTCACGGGTGATATCCACATTTCTTCGCTAGTGGTTGGATGAGGGCCTGGCTCAGTGACATTGCGTTTGTGCTGCTGATGGGAGTTTTACGTTTAAGAGGCATGGCATTCGGAAGGAGGGTAGGCTGCATAATTCATGGGTCGCAGTGCGTTTCCTGTTCGTGTTCTAGGGGTACGTTCTGAATTTTGTGTACGCAGCCACGCGTATCATTGGCGCAACAAATCCCGGAGAAACGGCCTAGCCCCTCCCTCCACGCACAGAAGAGGATTAAACACAGATGTCTGGTATAATTCTTCATGGAGGAATGTTTAAAAATCTCATTAGCATTCAGTCTGACACTTCTGGGCTGATGTTGCTAGCTTCCGTCGGCAGTCATTAATGCTAACAGCGCCAGTACATTGGCCACTACTGACGGATCCTCAAAACAGACATGCGTTGGCCGGTGCAGACGCTGAACGAGAACCAGAAACTACAAGGGAGAATAAAAATCCCTACTGATCCAAAAAATCATGCTAGTTGCTTCTATAGAATTGAGTGACAGCTCAAGCAAGTATTATTTTTTTTCTGTTGACCGCAACTCCTGGATTTAAGGCTGACTACTGCTTATACAGGAACGCTGGCGTTTTTCAGAGGAGCCCTGGGTAAAGCACACGCAGCTTATGGGGCTTTCCCCTTCTCCTTGACGAGGGAGCGAATGCATACGTTGGACTTTTCGGTTGCGTGCGGCGTTTCGTTCTGCTTGAGCGGGTCGGAGAACACGGAGCGCGTTTTCCCAGGGAAAGTGAGAATGCCCTCGTTCCTGGAGAGAGAGAGAGAGAGAGAGCGCCCAGAATAGCAGTGTGGCAGCTGGGAAGGGACACACAGAGCGGCCTCGTTATCCCAGCGCACGCGCCGGTCCGCTCGCGACGGCGGTACCACACACCCCACGGCCTGAGATCCGCCCCACACCCCCCGCACACCCCTGTCGCCCCCCGTCGCCCCCCGCACACCCCCGTCGCCCCCCCGCACACCCCCCGCACACCCCCGTCGCCCCCCACGGTGCGGTGCAGGTGCACACATCACCTCCTAATTACCCCGGTGCTGATGCGCCGCTGAACGGGGGAAGTGTGGGGCACATCTGATCAAAAGGGAGGGTGCAATTAAAGGCAAGCGGTGAGGAACGCTCACGGCTCATTAGAAGGCCGCCGTCACCCCGGAAAGTGACGGAGAGAAAGGCTCTCCGGCTCTCCGCCCTGCGCTCTGCTGCTCTCTCATTAAGAAGCCTTGCAGGTTTAACAAGCCCCTCAGACACACGGCCTGGAACACAGGTTTTAATGATCAACTCCGATGCTCAGATACCGTGCGTTTTCAGCGGTGTTCTGACTGTGACTCTGATGTGCGGAGCTGGAACACGTCACTGTGCACATCTAAATAAGACGTAAAAACTCGCTGCAGACGCGAATCCCCACAGTCTGCACCAGAATAGCATCCAGGCCGTTCAGACCACAGTCTGGAATTGCACCAAAATGTTATGCAATCTCGCCAGATCCGAGTTTGGAGTCCATTAAATTTGGAATGGCCCCCTGTCCTCATTCTGTGGAAACAGGACTGGCCAGGGTGGTGAGGCGGGCCCTGTGTGGGTCACTCCGCTGTGCCCCCGGGGTGAAAGACATCGTGTCCCGTGTCAGACGCAGCTCGGGATGGGGGGAGTGAAGGACCGGATGAATAAAGGAGTTGATTTGTTAATTAGCAGATGAGGCACAGCTGTGTGTGGCATGCTGGCAGCTCTCTCTGTGGGCAGCTGGGTGTGCGTGTGCGGGGGGGCGGGGCGGGGGCGCGGGGGGGGTCAGGGGGCCGATGGGTTGAGGGGCGTCACTCGTCGCCCGCTGACGGGAGTGAGTCAGCTAGTGGACAGACCACGGAGGGCCTTTTTTTCCCCCTCTGTGTTCGTGGGGGGTCAGCCATTGACTGTGGTGTGCAGGCACCACCTCTATTACTGTTTCACCTTTAAATCTCCCCTCTGCTTGTTTGAGTCATTGGTACAATTACAATGGCGCGATCGGGGCACCCTGGCTGCCACCCGCACTGACGGCGGCGCGATCCTGGCAGCGGCATTGTGGGATTGAGGTTAAATGGAGGGCATGTTACCGATGCCCGCTGGTCCTCCAGCCACACGCCCACTGGGTCTTATCTTCCCTTTCTCTGAAGCATGTTTGCTCAATCTGCTCCACTCTACTGAAATATAAACCTGTGTGTGTGTGTGTGCGTGTGTGTGCGCGTGTGTGTGTCGGGCAAGCATGGTGCTGGGATTCTGAATGGAGCAGAGATCTGCCTTTGATGTCTGTAGTTTTGTTTAGTGGCTGCTTTTCGTGACAGAGGCGGCAAGTTTATTAAAATTGTATGGATTATTCAAACTGTTTTTTTAATGAACCTGCATTTATGTTATCCTGCACAATGGAACTTTCCAGTAAGTGATGCTTCCAGTGTGTAAATGTAATGTTAAGACCTTAAATGGATTTGTGTCTGTCGGGCAAGCATGGTGCTGGGATTCTGAATGGAGCAGAGATCTGCCTGCACAGTAGTGGCTCTGGTGACTGAGGAAGCGTGTTATCAGCCTGTGTGCTGCAGGTGTCACCTGTAAACTGGTTGTTGGTTTGCTGGTTTGGGCTGCAGTGTAGCATCCTCTGAAAGGTTGCTGGTTCGACTCCCTGCTGGGGCACTGCTGCTGTACCGTTGGGCAAGGTACTTAACCCAGAATTACCTGAGTAAATATCCAGCCGTATACATGGCTAACGTGGAAAAAAACTGTAATCTATGTAAGTTGCTCTGGATAAGAGCGTCTGCTAAATGACAATAATGTGATATAAGGTAATGTGTTGGGGGGTTGCTCACTGAAGGTGAAGGCCAGTTGAGAGTCTAATGACAGTCTTCTGTTGGAAAAAGTGCAGAACTCCAATGTTCATGTGTGCGGACCTTTCAGACTGTGGGCACACTAGGACGAAGAGTCTCTTTGGCATCCTGGGAGTGTTGTTACTGTGGGAACTTTTAATAGAAGCAGGTCAGAGAAGGTGCTGCAGGAGCACAGTGTAGGTCTTCGGAGAGAGCAGTCTGTGATGCACTAACCAGTCAGAGGGACTGAACGTGGCTCTGAACACAGACTGTAGGTTTGAAGCTCATCAGAAAGGGAAGTCTGAGTTATTTAAAGCAGTAACAGATCACATTGTACCTGGCCATTGCAGCGTGCTCTGTCAGCAGCAGTGTAGGGTACAGGTGAGAAGCAGGGCTCTGAGGCCAAAGGTGCTGGTTTGGATTCCATTTAAGGTGCTAGTGGAATTCCTGAGGATCTCTGGGACTCAACATGAACTGCCTCAGTAAATATTCTGCTGTGTAAATGGACAGTATGGGAGTTTCTTTGAAGCAATCTGTCTGCAAGTCAATAGCTAATATTAATAATGTCATGGCAGCTTGATCTATATCTTGCCTATATGTCTACTAATTTAATGGACCGAGTTGTGTTGCAGTGCTCACACCCTTTAAAAAACCCTCTTTCTTCCTAGTGCCACCATTAAGCACGCTGGCCTAATGCGGAGTGAGAATTTTCGAGCACAGGCTGTGAGACTCGCATGCGCTGGGGTTAGAGTAGCATTTAAGAATAGAGAGGGTGTGTGTGCATTCCCCAAGTTACCGTCTCTTATCTAGGACAGGCCTGATGTGTTTGCGCCTGGCGGTTTTCAGACCACATCCCCAAAGACAGAGCTGCGCTTCCAGACCGAGGCACACTTTAAAGCAGGCTGACTGAAGCCATGCAGTCGCATGGCTTAAACAGGTATTTGCCTGCCACGGCTTCCTCTCCTTACTCCACGAGATGTGCGGTATTGCTTGAGATGGAGATGGGAATATCTCCTCGCCGTCTCATTTCTCCTCAGATTAGTCTTATTTGTTGCTCTCGTGCGGTGTCTGCATCCTCCCATTCGAGCTCTCTTTTATCTCCCTGCCTCTCTCGGTCTGCGCGGGGCTCAGGGGATAGCTGGGTGGGAGAGGCGGGGGTCTGCCTGCACCTCGCGCGTGATTGTTGCTGTTCACCCTGCGCCTCCTCCCTCTCTCCAGCAGCCCCTGAAGGTGATCCTCGCCCCTCGGAGGCGGCGGTTTGGGAAAGCGGGCCTCGCGCGTCCTAATTTACGGCGCTTTGCAAGCTGAATGTTTAATTCATCAAGCGCAGGCTGCCGGCCAGGGGAGTGATCAAAGGATTATGGGCCTGCCGCTGGTTTTGGGCTCTGGAGCGGGCTCAGACACCTTTAGCACACAGACACTCGCAGCGACACTCCTGCAGACACACTGCCAGGGCTCCGGCCTCGGGGTAAAGTCACGTGACCGAATCACGTGATCGCAGTCACATGACCATAGGCATCGGGGCTCGCTGGGGCACACCCTGACCTTTTGGGTTTCCCTAATTTCCCGATTTGAGGTGTTGCTGTGGAGATCGTGGATCGGTGTTTTTTGTGCATGGTTTTTTTAAACATACTTAACTTTTGGGTTTATTCTGAGGATGTGAAGTCATCCTCTTTATGCTGGGAACAGGAGCGTGTCAGGCGGGCGGCAGGTTCTTTTCTGCGGTGAGTCAGAGCATCGTACTCCATGCACTTAATTTACAGACGCGGGTCTCTGCTGCCACCGCACACCCGAGCGTTCCACTTAACCCACTTTCCTCCAGTGAAAAGCCTATCTTCACAAACTCCTGAAACATCACAGAGACGACTGACAATTATTGTAATCTCATATGTTGTTATTTCCTTTCTGTTTGTAAAATTCCCCCAACGCTGCAAATTCACCAGGTGCTGTATGCAGGCAAGCTCAGCCCCGGGAGCCTAAACTTGCCACCGCTAGCAGGGTCTAGTAAGCATAAGAATTAATGACACTTCACAATTTGCATATTTAATGAACCGTGCTCTCGGATTTTAATTACACTTTGGTATTGCATTGGTGATTTATTGTTTTCATTTCTGAATCTAATCAGGTGATAATTGATGCCTGTCGGCCGAGGCGTGGAGGCAGGGGTGGTCGGACAGTGTTCTTCCTCTCGCCGTGACAAAGCCAGCTACAGATAGCCTGTTAACACGCCTGTCCATGATTAACACAGACCCCTGGGCGGCCAAAAAGAGAATATCTCCCTTATGCATTATACATGCACAATAAATCATTTGTACCTGAGATATAAAATATTAACGCAGAACTTTAGGCTGAACCGTGTGGCAGAGAGAACGAGGGGTCCGCTGCTGTCAGCTGGTACAGCGTCACAAGGAGCAAAGTTTCCAAAGTTTTAGCTGAATCAGTGTTCGGGTTTAAAAATAGGGGAAGTGGATGGATGTCCATATATTATTACACGAAGGCAGACTGCTCTAATCAGGATACTGTCAACAGATGTGAAGAGAATGCCTGTCTCATTACCCAGCTCCCTCTCTGTTTTCCTGGGCTTTGCCTCTTACTTGTAATGTGCGTCTCTGAGGACTCAGGGTAACTGAGCTGTAATGGGGCACCTGTACTCTTAATGTGTGCTTTAAACAAGCACAACAACCAAGCCAAAGATGTATAAATACAGTGTTGCTGTGCCTGCAACAGGCTCAAGCTTTACTGTTCTGCTAAAAGTCAGTTTGTTGCCTTCACACTGACTCTGTCATGAGTTTCCTGTTTGTTAACAGCTCAGTGAACATAAGGTAGGAGGGAGTTATTGGGCCTCATACAAAGCAGGTTTCAAAATGTGATCGTAACATCTGGTTTGTGTCACGTGACGTACAGTTCAACGAGGGAGGGAGAAAAGACTGTATTGTGACATCACAATGGAACACCTGAGGCTGCCGTGTGTGTCATGTGACAGGGTTTCCCTTGCCAGATTCTCCTTGTTTCTCTATTGGTGCTTCCTATTAGTCTCATGAACTGAAATATCACACACATTTGACCGTAAAATCTGCATTTAAAAATATATTGACTGTAATTTGCAAGTGAGCTGGAGAGTGGTGACGATTGACAGTATTTATGAATGATGGGTAGAAAGAGCTGAGGAGTCAGAGACTAGGGGAGTAACAGGAATGGACAGGCTAGCTATAGGGAAGCTATAGGGAAGCTGTGGTGTTTTCTGCCATTGATGTTATATAGGTCTCCTCCCTCTCACTGACTGAACCCATGATGAGAGAGATCAATGCCCAATCTATAGACATACATACAAACACACACACATGCATGTGCATGTGCCACATACAGAGCACAGACAGACTGACAAACACACACACACACACACACACACACACACACACACACACACACACACAAATGCACACATACGCATACACAGACACACACACACAGAAATATATACGTATGTGCGCACACACACACACACTCACAGAAACATATATGTATGCACACACATACTTACCAGCACATCCTGTATTCTTAATCTGTGAGAGGGAGAAGCATCACACCAGGCTGAGAAGGTGAGGAGAATCACTGATGCTTGTGAATGCTGAGCTCTGACAGAGGGGAGGATGGTTACTGCAGGGGACTGTGGCATATTCCATCTGAGACGCTACAGTGTACCTGCTGATCACAGTCTAATGGAGATCTCTAACCCAGGCATCTACCAGATCACAGTCTAATGGAGATCTCTAACCCACACATCCACCAGATCACAGTCTAATAGAGATCTCTAACCCACACATCCACCAGATCACAGTCTAATGGAGACCTCTAACCCATACATTCACCAGATCATAGTCTAATGGACATCTGTAACCCATGCATCCAAACATCCACCAGATCATGTCTCTGCAAAGCACGATGTCCTCCATTTCCTGGTCACCAGATTGTTGAATGAGAGCATGTGAAGGAGGGAGATTTTGCACGCAGTTTCATTGTTGATACTAATTCAGTGTATTCGCTTCTTTCTGGAGTGCAATGCTATACTGGGAGCATCTGTAGAGGCTAATTCCTGGCTCCTCCGCTGCCCTTTTTCCATGTGGATAGCCCAGCAGTTCTAACAGTCATAAAAACATACTGAAAAAAATCAGCGTGTTTTTTTCTTTCTTTTATTCCCTCGTTTTCCTTCTCATCATCTCACAGCCTCTTGTTCTCCCTCTGTGCTTCCACTTCCAGCTCTGCTAATAATAATGTTACTGGCCCAAGGCAATTTTCCTCAATCAATATTAGATGGCAATTAGTGAGTCTCTATTATGAATGCTGACACAGAGAGAAACGCTGTACAGCTGAATCACCTTTGTGCGGAACATTGTTTATAATTTAGAGTTATAATATTAATAAACTTTAAAAGGAGCCTTGTGTTACCTTTCTCATTTGCTCTGTTTGTGAAGTATCACCTTGTTTGGAAAACCTTGAAATTCTATGTGTAGTTGATTTTTAGGCTGAACCCAGAGCAGACACTTGGTAAGAGTTTTTTTTTCCTGAAAACTGCAGAATATATCACTGAATATAAAAAGGATTACAGATATTGGAACAGTTTTTAATCAGCAGGTATTGTAAATTTCACGGAACCCATGGTAACACACACCATCAAAGATGTGTGGGGGGAAAAATAGGATTTTATGTGTTTGTTTTAGATCAGATATGATGGTTGGAACATTTAGTTTGAGAGAATGTTTGCACATTTTGTGCTGTTGTTACATGTCATGCTCATGAAGTGAGAGGTTAATCTGTTCCACTGAAGCCTAAAGTTAGCCTATCTAAAGTTAGAGACACTGTGTCTCTGAATTATTAACAAACACAATGGAACACCGACTGACTCATCAAAGAAATGGATGAAGCAGGAGGCAAAGCTGTGGACTGTTACCTCCATGTGCAATATAATATCTGCACCATGTACAGCGTAACCCACGCTTGCAGCTACAGTATCAACACAGGAAAGAGTCGCGACGGGAGAGAAATGCAAATTCGGATTCCTGCGCTCTCCTGTCGGGCATCTGGTCGTCATCAACATTAATCGCGTAGAGCACCCATGCTTCCCACTGACGGCCTGTAACTGCGCACAAACACGAGCACTGGTAGGAATAACAACGCAAGCTGCAGCCCAGCTGAGTATGCGTCCCAGCATTCCTTGTTTTTTACAGGAGAGGAACGGCCACTCACAGATCGCCACCGACCATGCGGACGCTCTGTCGGAGGCTGCGTGAGAGGAGGTGGAAGGGCTTTAACAACCAGACGCCGTGAAAAGCAGACACGTCCTCGCTGAAGTTATCTCAGAATGCAAAGAGGGGAAAAGGAGAGAATAGGTGGAGTGAAAACAAACGTGCGACCGGCAGAGGAGATGGCGGTATGCGATCTCGGAGTCCGCTAAGCAGGAGCGGCGGTACGGCTCGCTCTCGGCTGCGTGAGTCAGGACTGGAGTACTCCAGACCTGGAAGTGTGGGGCCGTCTGATGTAATATACCTGTGGCAACAGCGAGCGCTGACACACAAAGAGGGAGGAAGCAGGCCGCTGGTTCTCAGGCTCTTTATAGTACTTTTTCCCCCCACATTCGAATCCATGCGATGGCGGCTCTCTGCGCGCAGCTCTGGGGCAGAAAGCTGACGACGCAGGGCTGCTGCAGCACAGTTCACAGATGTGTCTTATCCAAACAGTTTACACAACCTGGCACCCGTTCACAGAGCAGTCGTACCGAAGCGCCGCGGTACAGGGCGTTACTGCAGGGAATAATGTCAGCCTGTGGAGCCCAGCCCTCTTCCAGCCATGCTCAAACCCTGCTTCTGTGCCTTTCCTGGCATTTAACCCCTCAACTCACAGATCCCAGGTGCTGATCAGGGTCTGTGACTCCGCCCACGTTCTTTGGAATACAGGCCATTGTCCGGGTGTTCTGATTGGTTTGGTGGGTGGGGCCATGCCTGTGACCCCGCCCCCCCCGTACCATGATAGGAAGTGTGGGCTTTTTCTATTCTTTTTTGTGCTCTACTCCCAGAATTCAGGTGGAGTTCTGGGGCCAATGCTATGAGGAACAACACCCTATGATACCCTACGATCCTCTCCCAGATCCTCTGCTAACCAATGAAAAGCGCACCACACTCAGGGTTGTTTCTGCAGCTTCTTTTACAGGCTTTGCTGGCAGCTGATCTGCATGAGAAGCTGATCACATCCCTCTGTATTAGCAGGAACTGAATGAACTGATAACTCTGTCTACATCAGAAACAGCTGCATCTGTCTTGCAGTGACCTAGGGGCACAGCCACGAAGAAACCATTTTACTCATATTCTCAAACCACGGGCCAACACAGCCGTGCACATTCCTAACGCATAGACATGATGTTTGACCCTAGACCGCAATGTTAACGGGCTGAAAGTTCTCTGTAGATGTGCCAGTTTGCCATCTGGCCGTGAGGTGTGTGTTGTGTTGAGAGGTGTACTGTGGTTCCTCTGGGAGGCCTTCTGTCAACCACAAGAGTTCACAAAGTGGGCACCCTGCCAAAAAAATGTCTGTTCCTTTCCCTTACCTGTAATCCAACCATTGTCCTCTCTCTCAGGCTTAGTGTTCTTCCCAGTTTCATCTGAACTTCCGAAAAGCAAAGCCGTATGCCTCCCAGCCCTCCGTGATATATTCATTAAAGTTTGGGTTAATTTCCGTATGAAAATGAATTTGATTCCAGGTTGCTGTGATACTGAAAAGACGTGGCTTTCTCTGCTGGGAAACGGATTGAGAATTGAGCAAGACACAGTACATTGTGTACAAGGCAACAGGCATATTTTGGCCTAGATATTTTAAATGAGCAGTCAGAGAAGCATTTAAATGGTCACAAGTCGGAGTAGAAGAGCAGCGGCTGCACTCAGCCGGCCTCCACTTAATCACATTTAGGTCCGTTGCCAAGTAACTATAACACTATAACACTGGCCTGCAGTTTGATTTAAAGCTGTCCTCATTGAGCCCGGTAAATGGCTCATTCAAAGTTAGGGATGAGTTAGTTAGCTGCCGTTATCGTGTCACTGTTACTGTCGGTTTTCCGGATACACAGTTGATGTTTGAATGTTTGCATATCCAGAAAGAGAATGTTGTCTATACAATATGGGTGTTTAAAAAGTGTTATTTTTACTGCTCTGTGTGAAAAGAAATGTCTTTAGTAATCTGTGTAAAATTTGACAAACCACATCTAAGAGTGTACAGAACTGTATCCATTACAGAAACAATTTCCATGCAGATTCTTCTCTTCCCTGCATACATTTATATTTCCCATGATATCTATACAAATGTGTTCTTATCGCGCCACTAAAAATTTGACAGTGTGTGTTGCAGAGAGGGTAGAGGTCACCTTGTTCACTACCTGTGTGCAGAACACACCTTCATCTCCAACTTCGTTACTTGGCTGATCACAGTTGATCAGTTCACGGCTGATCTACTTAAAGAAAAAGAGCTAACAGTAAAAAGTGAAAAGTGCAGGCAGTCAGTAGGGATACTGTGCTGCTGGACAGGCTTGGCGGCTCAGTGTCCTTCTCTAAACCGCAGATGAAAGGGGTGCCCAACTTTCTCGGCAGCATGTTTGGGACCCCGGCAGAAACGCTGAAGAGTACATCCAGTCTCGGCAGATGAAACGAAAGCTGATTACCCACAATCCCTCCGGGCGCGCTTTGAGTCTGGCACAAAGGCGCCCAACAGGAAAAACCCACCATGCAGTGGCTAACGGATTAATGCACTAATTGGGAAGGAACCTAAATTCACTTAGGCTGAAAACAACACACGTGTCCTCACCTTGGGATTAGAAGAAAGAAGACGAAGCAAATTATTAGCCTCAAACGATAATCAGCATTCTGATTCACACTGTATAAGTATAGTCTAAGAATATGTGCGCTGAGGGTTGAAGACACTATGTAAATACATGAATAATAAATGACTAAGGTTAACAATTTATATGAAGTAGCAGTTCAGCTATGCAATTATGTGCATGTCAATTTAAGGACACACACAAGTGCAGAACAAGAGTCTGAGCTTAATGGAATTATGTATGTTAACTGAATAAACCTTTCCCTAACCCAAACCATAACCTTTACCAAAGCCCTATGATACTCTGTACAGCTAAACGAATTTCAGAATAGTTTGTTGTTGGAGTAGCTACTGTGTTTGCTTGCAGCTGCAGAGTTTAAACAGTGTCATTAATTACAGTACATAATGTACTTGCATCCCCTTTAGTTTAAAGTCTGACCTTAGGAGGAATTTACTAAAGTGCATTTAAACATGTTTATACACTCTCAAAGAGGTGCTTAGAAATGTTCTGTAGTCTTAATTACATGTTAGGTAGCCGTTATTTATCGACTGTTTTTCCTAAAATGTGTTCAGGCTGTGTGTGTCTCATTTGCAGCAGTGTGTTTGTACATTGTCCTTGTAAAAAGTAACTTTGCTAAAACAATTATTCAAAGATTAAATATGCTTCACTGCAGAGGAATCTTGATTTCCCTCCTTGAGAATGTCATACTCTGATGTCAATGTGTGACATTCTCTCTGTAGAGACAGCTGTCTTGAGCCATGTAACAGTAGCACCATTGGTTTGGGTCAGGTCGATTTTGTTTGTGTTCACCAGTTGTGAGAGATGTGCATGCCTATTCTCATTTTTTTGTTATTCAAAGTATATGTCTGTTACACCCTCCTGAAAACTGAAAAGCAAAATCCACAAAACACAGCAAGGCCATAAGCATATTCACCTTATTCAATGTAGTTGGCTTGCCCATCTATGGTAGGTTGCACATTTCCTGTTTGAACATGGAGTGAAATAGACTGTACTTTACTGAGTCTGGTAGTAGACCATGTGTTTGTGCAGCATTCTGAAGCCAGCCAGTGAGCATTAGGAAAAACACATGAATATGAAAGCAGCAAAGTAGCAGGTGTTTCCCTGTAGAGCCTCTGCTACAGGTAGCAGAAATCAGTACCAGGTGGCAAAATGTTACCAAAACAAAACCAAAGGCAGTTGTGCCCAATTTAACAGGCATGTATGCAGAAAACACACACTCAGAGTTCAGAGGCTCGTCAGCTGCCTTGATTATGATAATTAGAGGATGTCGCTCGCTGAATTGCTAAGTTTTCCAAAATTGCAGGTTTGGGGGAGTGGTGCATTGTGCATAAGGGAACTGAAATTGCACTGAAATATCGAATTGTTGAAGTGTTTGTTGACGAAATTGTTGACGTGTTTGTTATATATGATGTATTGTTATATATTATTATATATGATATGTCAATGACGATATGTTTTTCTGAAGATGAAATTCACACATACTCCGCACTATGTTTTGATTTAAAAGGGAATACAGGTGGAATTACTGTGAGTCTGTGAGTTATCACTGATATGGCTGAGTGCATGAGTCTGTGAGTTTATCACCGATACACTATAGGGGATGAGTCTGTGAGTTTATCACTGAAACACCTGAGCAGGTGAGTGTGAGTTTATCCGTCTGTGTACTTCATAGCAATGACAGCCTATCGTTCATCATGTAAAACCATACTAAATATTATCATTACCACTGGTGATGTTCCCTGGCAATACATCAAAGATATATGTAGGTTGTAAGGTAAAACTGATAGCCACTCAGATGACAGCAAAACGACAGACATTTTTTAGACAACATTTTTTACAATAATATGTGGCCAATGCACTACACAGCATTCAGAAGGTTGTCATGTGTGCTGATTTTATTATTTTGGAAACTTTGCTTTCAGTTTAGTATATTGAAATACACTGATGTGAATGTTCAGATGTTTTGTATACACACAGTGACTAAAAACATTTGTGCTAGATACAATAGTTTGTCTTTTGCATATTTTAAATTGCAGTGGGCAAATTTGGCAGGCTCTGATGCTTTGATATACGTGTAGAATCTTGGTTGTGTTAATGTGAAGCCATTTATTATTATTGAAATGTTGATATTTTAGCTGAAGCTTACTGTAAAATTCCTTTCTTCATTCCTGTTTGCCTCCACTTCCCAGAATGCACTTTGTTCCTGGTTATGCCCTTTTTTGCCTGTTAGGATGCGGCCAGCAATCTGCCAACATGGATATAACTTCAAACACCGCACAGCAAGACATGAGGCAGCGTAGTGCACAGGGAGCTGACTGCATACATGGCTGAGCTAGGCATCTGGAGTCTATTTATGCCTTAAGTGATTAAGAATGTTTTCAGAGAATGAGTAACAACAACACACTTTGTATATACAATTTGCACAGAGAGAGGTACAGCTGGAGTAGTGCATTCTGGGGTATATTTCAAATTAGCTTTTGTTCTTAGTTTGTTCTTGAAACAAATTAAGAGATTTTAATTATGTGAATCTACTTTGGTAAACGTAAGGAGCAGCATACGAGAGATTTTTAGTGATTTTGCTTTTAGTACTCTTCTCATGGTCGTCAGATATTTAACGGAAATACCTTAAGGTCATTAATTTTGGTATGTGTTTTTATTTAGATAACTGCAAATGCATGTCAAATTCCATTTCTGAATATTGCACTCGAAAGTCATAACTATATATCAGAACATCGGGTGATATTTCTGTGTCGGCAGTCGAGATGCTTTGTTACCTCAAGGTCAAACGCATTCCTGTAGGGGAAGAAAGATGATTTAACAAAAATTAATTTCCTCAAGACCCGCCGGATTACAATCGGCTAACAGTACCAAACAAACTCCTGATAATCACAGGGAAAATAATAAACAGCGGATACAAAGGTGATAGCCAGGAGATTTTAGTACAACAATGCAACGCACAGCTGCTTTATCTGCAAGCTTCTGCAGCTTCCACTTAAAACATTCATTTGAACAGTAAGTGTGACGGTAAGGCATGCAGCAGGGGAAGGTATCCACAGGCATTTATCCTGGCTGTGTGATTAGAACGGGAACAGAAACCCTGTCTGAAAGGTACCACTGTTCAAGGTACCCTTGATGAATCCCACTGAGACAAAACCTGCTGTCAGGCTTAAAATGGAACAGGCCCAGATCCTCAATGTTTCTGAAATGTTGCAGCAATGCTGCAAAGATATTATATATGGCCAGAGAACGGCTTACCCCAGGTTCAGGTGGTGCCGTTATTTCATCCAGAAAGACAGGGTGCAGTAACAGTCGCCTATGAAGAAAAAAATGTCAGCTTTAATGACGGACTAGTTTTCCTGTTTATCTCCCTCTCTGGTGACGGCGTGTTTTGGACACTTCACTTAATTTCACGCTGAAGTGTTTGGGGAGCAAAGCTGAATGGCGCACACCTACACAGACGAACACGACAAAACAGATGAATAAATGCAATTAAAGAGCGGCAGGCTTGTCTGTCAGCGTGAGGCTGTCGAAACCGAACAGACAAAGCTGATCGTGGCTGCCGCATTGTTTGGAAGCCTCCAGGAGGGGGGTGTTCCTCCCCGGCAAAGAGAGCCAGGTGTCAGCACTCACTGTGACTTAACAATGACAACAAAACTGGGAAAATCTGAGATTTTACTTTTTAGTAGTCATCCTCTGAACTGTAAACAGTAATGAAAGGATGGCTTGTCTAAAAGGTTGTTCCCTATGAAGCTCATTGGTGTGTGTGTGTGTGTGTGTGTGTGTGTGTGTGTGTGTGTGTGTGTGTGTGCCCGTTTGTGCTGCATTTTCCTTAAGAGTTTACATATGTTGAGAAAGTCAAATATTTACTGGTGGTGATGGCTATATCTTTAGTAATTTATAGCCAGAGGTAGTGAACGGTCAGCACAAGCTCCTGGCGCCAGCCACCATTCTGCTATGATAAGGTGTTTTTTTGTGCACGCTGGATGCAGGAAAAGAAAAAAACACTACCTGTTCTCATGAAATATCAATTCCAGTGCATTCAGCATGACTATATTTGCATACAGTACATCCTCCGATACTGAAAACACTGCGGATCCTGTAAAAATGTACCTTATTATCAAAACTGTTATTTAAAGGCCTCTCCGGGCTCATGGCACAGGAAGGATCAGTGAAACCTTTAGATTAATCCAATCGGGTTCTGCCAGCGTCTGCCATACATTTCAGCATCTCTGCTTGATTAAACATTTATATCCTCTTGGTGTGGCTGCATTACGAGAGGCCTTTTCATTAGCGGGGCCTGAATTTATTATGGGGAAGGGTGGTTCAGGCA
The DNA here is from genome assembly GCA_019176425.1 of Megalops atlanticus. Classification (NCBI taxonomy): domain Eukaryota; kingdom Metazoa; phylum Chordata; class Actinopteri; order Elopiformes; family Megalopidae; genus Megalops; species Megalops atlanticus. The sequence continues at coordinate 1,897,392 of CM032897.1, read as the reverse complement.
CGTCTCTGTGTGACTGTGGAAATGAGCCCATTTAAATTACTACGCCACACGCTGGAGTGGAGTTGTAACTGCGCCCCAAATGTGACAGCTTTTTCCTGTTAGAATTAGGGTGTATGTAAGCTAGCTAAGTGACATATTTATGTTTAAGCTGATATTTAAGCTGCATGGTTGCAATGTTATTGAGAGGTGCCAATTAGTAAATAAAATTTCAATTATACTAATTGAAAGGGAAACATAAAAAGTTACGCAGCTAATGAAATTGAACTGATTTATTTCCCATCTTCATTAAAACACTTAAGCGTTGCCTCATACTGGAAACTGAATAATATATCTCAGCGTGGGCCTAGTGCCCTCAAATATAATTTACAGAAGAAGAACCAGAAGACTCACATCTAAAGTATGGAATTAGGTTTATAAATATACTTATTAGTAAGGCTTTCAAATCAGTTTCTACAAGTTAAGATTGATGGAGTTCAGCAAACAGTTGAAATGAATGTCAGAAACTTCAAAGCTTCATTCATAAATGATAAACACATGGACGAATATTCTCCCTATTGTGTTCAGTGTGAATATATTGCAGCATGAATTTGTTTAGTTAAAATATGCATTTACATGGTTTAGTTTTTTTGAAATACAAGTTTTCCTTGAAGGAAATGAAGTCAGGTGATGTAAAAGGGTGAAAGACATTTCCACCCAAGTTGCAATATCGACTGTATGCAACATGTTTGATGGAGAAGCTTTAGAGGAGCTGTATCGGCGGGGACATTTTTATGAGTGGGAATATATAATCCTATTGCAGCTTCTTACAAAGTCAGCTGTGTGTGTGGATTTAACCTGCCAGCAAATTCAGGGTGTCTGGGCTGGCATTAAGAGCAGCAAGAGGAATGGGAACAAAATCTTTTCTTTGGTGTTAAACTGAAACCTGATTTCAATGGGCTTTCAGGCGTGGTTTAGCTGCAGATTCCCTCACAGAGGTGAACAGATTTCCTGCTTTGTGGCAGCCGCTGCCCGGCTCCCAGGTCGCGTGGAGCCCGGGGTCGGGTTGAGGAGCCTTCTCTCAGCACGCAGAAAGCCGTGTCACTTTTGCGAAGGATTTCGCACCTTTTATTTTGATTCCATTTAGCCAGAGTCGCGACTTTAGAATCAAATTAAAATTACGCGTTTTCATCCTAACGCTCACATGCCCCAGCTGCCCGCCCGAGATAAAGATTCGCGCGTTCGGCTTCCCGGGACTCGTGATTGGTGGGGTGCTGACAGGGCGGGAGTCGGTGACCGGCGACGGCAGCCATGGCCTGGTACCACACAGATGAGCAGCCACCGCATAGCGGCTCCAGTGTGACTGTAATTATCTATGACAACCCAGACAACACTGGGGACAGCCCTCCCTCTCGAGGGTAATGAACGCATGGCGTGTGTTCAATGGTAACGGGAAACAGGAAAAAAAAAAAAAAAAAAAGACGAGCGAGTGGGATGAAAGAGTGTGGTAATTGATTTCCTGAGTTATGGGGTGAGCCCCCCATTGGCTGTGTGAAGCTGAAGGACAGCTGTGTTCAATTTGGCGAGGATGTGTGTGTGCGGCAGGCGCGGTGCAGGCCGCACTGTGCGTGTGCTTAGCGACCAAAGCCAACTCATACCGACAGCTGCGTGTTTTTATTTTTCTCTTTTTTTTTTTTTTTTTTGGTGGAGGGGGAGGGTTGTAATCAGTATGCTTTGGTAGTCTGACAGGATCTGTCCCACTCTCCTTCCAGTTTGACTTTAGGCCTGTGGACTTCGATAGAGAACCTGTTCATATCTGTGCTGAAAATGCAGTTATGCCCAGCATGTTTGAAAGAGAAGTGTGTCCTTGCTGAGATACCTGTCTTTTACACAGCAGTTGAATTGGCACTTTGCTGATTACATTCAGGTCAAGACTGGTCTCATGTATTTTAAGTTGCAAAGTTGCAAAACCTACCGGAGGACCAGATATGGGGCCAAGCTTCAGTTTTTGAAATAATGGTTATGTGTTGAATGTCTCCACTTAAAATTCCAGGAATATCTGGGCCGAGTGTGGTAATGAGTGTGTGGAGCATTCGGCATAAATCTCATTGTTCCCTGAATGCATGCGTACTGTATATAAGCTGAGACCTCTCTCCTGCGCCGTTCTGCTTATCGCTGCGTTCTTCCGACATGCTGTACCCAGCGCGGGGCTGAGCACCTACACGCTCTTACCTGTAATTAATACCCGTCATGCTTGCGTGGAAGCAGCATGTGTGTAAAGTGTGTCATCGCTCGCAGGTACGCGGTTTGCGCCGCGCTGTCGTGTAACGCGGTGAGGGAGTGCTGTGTGGTGAGGCTGTCTCAGTGTGCTGCTTTAATTGGTTCACCGCTGCCTTACCCTTGAACAAGGTCCCTTACCTAATTTGCTGTTTAAAAATGGATTCCTGCATTTGCATTCAAGGTAAAGCGAGAATGTCAAGAAACATGTCTAAAAAAAAATGAAAGAAAAAAAGCAATGCAAAATGAGCAAATAAAAAAACAAATAATTGTAAAACTGGGATTATAAAAATAAAACAAAGCCTGTTTTTCTTTGCTATCAACAAAAGGCGAGTCCTCCTCTGTTTGTTCAATTCTTGCTGTATTTTTCTGGCTTTATGAGAGCACTCTGAAATGCCACTGTGCTCAGACTGTGTTGCTTTGGTTTAAATTAGATACCTCTCTCTTTGAAATCTGTTTTCATGAGACATTACAAATGGAATCTATATATAGGATATAGATTTTTAGAATTAGATTTTAGGCCCTTCAGAGTCTTCCAGTTTAATGTGATGGCAAACATCACTTTGTCATTACCTTTGTCTTTACTTGAAAATTGCCTGTTTGAAAAATGCCTTTTTTGCTAATGTGTTTCCTACTGTTATGAGCATTTCTCTGACATAGTCTATGAGAGAGAGAGAGAGGGAGAGAGAGAGAGGCAGAGAAAGAGAGAGAGCGAGAGAGAGCAAGAGAGACAGAGAGAGAGAAGTGAGGAGCTCAGTTGTGGTAGCCATGATGCCAAGGACCAGTCAGCGGTACCCTCTTCACTGCTGGGGGCGGGGTTACCAGGGTGCACTGAGGTCACTTCCTGCTCCCTAATGGGTGCATCCAATCACACACCTCGCAGTGTTCCTCTCACTGCTTCCATCCTGTCAGGTGCCCAGAATAACTCCACTGAACTAATTATCGTAATTAATTTCACTTATAGCAGTTAATTATTTCATGCTGCCTAAAAAAAAGCAGGAACCCTGAAGAAGGCAGTGGTCCCGTGGGCGGTCCTAATCTTAGTCCGGGACACTTGGATCAGATGACGAGAGGGACAGTTTCACTCAGGACCTGCCTGTCCCTCTCCGAATGTGCCGAGTGAACCCAATTAAACTCCTCTGCATGCCCTTGCAGATCTGGAGTTTATTTATTTATTAATTTTTTGTGGTATGTATGATTCAGACCCTTTTTAAAGCTGGAACATCGTTTGTGTGTCCCTCATGACACACTCATGCTGTTGTGTGTCCCACAGTGAAGCCTTTATCGTTTGATGCGTTACACACCTGTGGATGCCACCTGGTGGGGCAGTTAACCTGGTGGGGTAGGTGACCTGATGGGGTAGGTGACCTCATGCACCTGGCAGAGTGGGTAGCCACAAGGTCCCCCCGCCTCCCAAAACGACTCTCCTGCTGGGACAGTGCCAGGTAGAGCTGTCCCAGGCCTGTATCTTCAGTCTGCGGTTGTCTCCGGCAGGTCTTGGGGGGGTAGAGAGAGATTGTCGGATGTCTGGCATGCATTATTCAGCGCCCGGTAAATAATTGAGGAGTGTTCATATTTAGCTTGTTACACGCGGGCATAAATTAAGAGGGGAGAAAGGCATCTGCGGGAGCCCTGTCCGTGGGCTGGGGGTGGAGCTCCAGGGAGCAGGTGACAGAGGACGTTAGGCTATGTGACAGTGACAGCGACTGATAGTAATCGGCCAATCGTCTCATTTTTTGCCATATCCCGGGAGAGCGGAGGGTAGCTACGCCGTCAGTTTCATCCCCCCCCCCCTCTCCTGTCACAAGAACTTACAGCAGGCTGATTAGCGAAGGATTGAGAGATGGCCAAACAGAGAACGAGATGACAAAATAGGAAAATGTCTATAATGGTGACTGACCAAAAAAAAAAAACTACGCTAAGCCTGTTAAACATGTAGGGGCCGTCCCCCTGCGAGCGCTGTTTTGTTTAATTTCTTTCAGGTGATCAGACGTGTGGTGCGTTCAGACTGAAGTACAGACTGATGTGGTAATCAGGAACCCCTGGTGGTGAAGTGCAGAAGGGGACGAGCCTTCCCTGCAGATTTTCACTTAATCTGATTTAATAATTAAGAAAGTGGGGGGTGGGGTGTGGGGGGCTTTGCACACTGTGCTACTGCGGATTGGATTTGCTGAACACGGGATCAAGATGGCCACCGTCACAGCTCTCTGTCCCTGCATGCTCATCAGGAGTTCCTAATGGCCTGCAGTTCAACACTGCAGGAAATTCACTTCTTCTGCAGTGAAAGGGCAGGTCTTTTTGTAAAGCTTTGTAGATTCCTATACGCTGTTAACTTTACATGTTAATAAAAGTGTTCTGTAGTTTTTTGTTTGTATGCTGTACAACCAGTGTGTCTCTGTTATCTTTTTCTCTTGTGTACACAAGCAGGAAGGTGATACTCTATGTAAAGAGGACTGTATAATTGTATTTCCCCTTTGTGGTGAAGGTTCAGGGTTGATTATATGTTGTGTCGCTGAGGCCGGTGTTGCATGGTGAAGCGTCTTTCCCTGAGGAACCCTCTGTGTAAGCAGTCCAGCCGTTTCGTCTGGGAAATGTGACTCTGTCTTTGGACCAGGGCTTTTCCTGATGTTAGCGTCAAATTAAGCTGAAATAACTTCATGTTCCATTAACTTTAATGCGCGTAACACTGTCCAAGTTGTTCTGTTGTTGAACACTGCGAGAATAAAACGAGAAACCAGCAATCCAGTCTTTATATTGCGCATTACTGGGTCCCCATACATAATCTATTATAGATTGTCTGTGTACATATATATACATTTGGTTAACTCGTTCTCAGTATTATGGCTTTCTGTTTCCACATATTGATTCTGTAAAGCGGACACATGAAAGCTGAGGAATAATGCACACAGTTGTTAGTTGCATTGCATCAGTAGTTGCTGAAATTGTGGTGATTTTTTACTGTAAGCAGGTGAAGCTGACGGAGATGGATGTGAGCAGAGCCAATCACGGCTCGAGATGCTCACCCTCTCAGGAGCGGTGCCCAATCAGCTGATGGCGTTTGAGAGGGGGCTGATGGGTGATGGTGATGGCTGAGATGAGGAGCTGTTGTTGTTTTGTGTGCACAGGGGGCTGCAGTACCGCTGGGTACAGCCAGGGGGCAGGGCAGAGTGCACCAGTGGGGCGGGGGGTCAGGGTCCTGGTATTACCAGGGTGGAAATGTTTGACTGTGTTTTCCATTTTCCCCTGGGTGAAAGACATTCTCAGACTCATCGTGTAAGATTTAAATGTGGGGCTTCATGCATTCCTGATAAACATACAATCATGAAAGCTTTATGTTGAATTAAAGTAATCCTTATAACCTGCCCACCACACAGGTTCTCATTTGCCAATGCTTCATTCTCTTCTGAGCAAAATATAAAAAGACTAATTTGTTGTACATATTTCATTCGCATTTAAGTGTTACACTGCCTAATTTTCTTGACTTAAATAAGCAAGCTTCATACATGGGTGATATCATGACACATGACATTGTGTGGTTTTGCGATTATAGCAGACATAATTGTTTTGAACATTTCTTAGAATTTCTTATCCGGAGTTATATGGGGCTATTAAAATTTACTGAAAAACAAGTGAAATTTAAAGATTTACAGTCAGTGTGTAATGTAGCAGTACGCAATTTCCAGCATAGTGAAAAGGGTAGTAATAAAACTCACATACACACATACACAAACGCATACATACACTCACACACACACACACGCACGCACACACACTATACTCCTGCAGGATTCATATTCTGGGAGGACACTGCGTGTTTGTTGGGTTTTGTATTTGATCAGCATGGCTGAGGCCTTGAGGAAGTAGAGAGGGATATTGTTCCCTGAATTGAAGTGAACACACTGTAGCACCTGGTTTGTATTCTGTGCGCATACATGGGTACAGCGCTGATTATTGATGCTGGGGATGTCTTGAAAACGCTCAGACGACGCTGTGCTGCTCACCTGAATACTGCATAGTATCCCTGCCTGTTCAAAATAGGCAGGTTTGCTAACTAACGATTCCTGCTAGCCAGCACTGCTAAAATATGTGACCTGTCTGACAGCATATGTTTCCTTACACTTCCTGCTTCATAACAGAGTGTCGTGGGATACAGCTCTTTAATGCAGTGATCTTGAGCATAAAGCAACCCCAGTTATTTAACCCCCCGTCTGGATGCTTTAACCTGGCTATAGCTGTGTTCTGGATTTAAAAAAAAAAAATTACTGGAGAGTCTGTTACCTGCTCCAGGATTGTGTTTCTGTATGGCCCGGGTCAGACAGAGGGACTCCTTACTGCTGAAGCACAGGAAGACAGGGCCAGTCTGAGCGTTGTGCCTGGTGGGCATACAGTTGCTTAAAATAGTGTTAACAGGATGGCCTTCATGGCAGTGCTCCATGCAGGAAGGCTTGGGGCACTGTAATGGATGGACTGGAGCACAGTCCCTGTTCATCAGCTCAGCGCAGCTCCTCTGAACTTTCGCCTTTAAATCTGTGAGGAGCTGCGACAGGCAGCCTGCACTGGGGGGAACATTTTGTGCAGGAGCATAAACGAATGGCTGAGACTGAGTGGACAATTTGTGGGCCTCTGGTCATTCGTCCCAATACGTGTCCGTTCTTCTGGAGCCTGGCCACAGATATTCTGTAATGAGTGGATATTCAGATCCTGCCTTCCCTCCATCCTCTATCTAGGAGGTTGTGGCTGGCAGCAGGAGGTTTCTGTTTTCCGATGCTGACCATCGATGTTCTGTTTCAGACCATGCCCCTTCAAGAATAGTCATGACAGGCCAGCCAATCAGAATACTGCTGAACAATAGCAGAGGCGGAGCTGACCATTTATTTAATACGTTTTGTTTGTGTTTGCCTTCAATTATGATGGGAAACATCCTCTTTTTGATGGAGGCATGTTTTCTCTAAAAAAGCACACGCACACACAAACTGGACCCCAGGTATGAGTGCGACCAGGTGGGACAGGTGTTGGAGGGCTGATGGTATCATGAGAGATTTGTGTTTGAGCCAAGATGATCGTGAAAGACCTCTAATCTCGCATCTGCTTATCCCCACCTCCTGCTGAGAGGCCCTGCCAATCACACAGCTTTCACCTACAACAGCCTTAAAAAAGCCTTCTCATTACAACACAAAGGCGTGCCTGCAAAATGCAGCACCTTTCTGTCAGCAGGGAAATCAAGTCTTTTTTTAGAGAGAAACACAGATTCATGTTGCTTTCTTCACAATACGCTCTTTTGTGTTTGCTGTACATGTAGTTTTGTGTGCGCACGGCACATGTCTAAATAGAAGTGTGTATACAGAACATGTTTACATATAACTATGTATATACCGTGTTTATATAGACGTGTATACAAGACAAGTTTACATATAACTGCATGTACAGCATATTTGTATATAGGCACACATGGAGCATATGTAATTATATGAGAGGGAGTCATGTGGAGGGGGGACTGTAGGGATAGCAGTGTAGCATATTGGTAAGGAGCAGGGCTCGTAACCGAAAGGTTGCTGGTTCGATTCCACACTGGGGTACTGCTGTTGTACCCTTGGGCAAGATGGTTAACCCAAAATTTCCTCAGTAAATATCCAGCTGTATAAATGGATACAATTGTAAGGCACTCTGTATACGAGCATCTGTTAAATGACGGTATTGTAATGTAATGTCTCAGATTGGTGCCCCTGCCCCCCTCAGTGAGAGATGGACAGGCCGTCCGGTCCTGCAGGGAACTGAGAACAGAGGAAGCAGGAATCTGGGTTACCCCCTGTTTGTGGGCCATGACTGGTGAATGCTGTCTGTGCCGTTGGTTTGCGCCATTGGTTTGCACCGTTGGTTTGCACCGTTGGTTTGCGCCGTTGGTTTGTGCCGTTGGTTTTTGCTGTTGGTTTGCGCCGCTGGTTTGCGCCGTTGGTTTGCGTCGTCGGTTTGCGCCGTCGGTTTGCGCCCTTGGTTTGCGCCGTTGGTTTGCGCCGCTGGTTTGCGCCGTTGGTTTGCGTCGTCGGTTTGCGCCGTTGGGTTGCGCCGTTGGGTTGCGCCGTTGGTTTGCGTGTGGCTGTGCTCCCAGCTCTGCTGCCTGGCTTTGGAGAGGTGCATTCAAAAGCTCGGTGCCTGTAGGCTAACCCACTGCAGACTCAACTCCCTGCATCTGGGTGCTCCTGCACTTCCAGATGAGCAGGCAAACACCAGGCAGTGGCTGAGATTGCTAAATACACGGTACATCGTGACTCAAGGCAAGAAAGAGATTATAGTGATAAGGGAAAAAGATTCAGCGCTAAGGTGGTCATTTTACAGTGAACCAGTGCATTCCCTATAATCTCTCCTGTTAACTCGGTTTTCTGTGAAAAAATGCTGGCGGGGACAGACCGCTAAGCCTGCAAAACTAGCTTGTTAGCGTATAGCCTAAAGGTATCCAGGATAATCCCTCACCTGTAATCGCCCTGTAATTCACATCGGGTCAAATACTGAAGAATATCTACTCTTCTGTTGTGTAGGCCCTAATTCTACCCTTTTGCCATCGGGTGCAAAGGAAAGCGAGGCGCTGATATGTAGATGAGCAGCTTGGCTGGCCCTGAGCTGTTTCCCGGGAGATGGAGATGAGCTGTATCTGCATGTGATCACATAACCATGCTCACACATCCCCTCTCATTCTCTGGCCATTTCGTTCGAGTGACGCATTTGTTACAGGGCCGTATTTTGTAAACGTTGAGGCTGAATTCTCGCTGGCGTCTGCGCGCGTAGTGGCACCCTGGAGAAAGCACACCCCTGCGCCGGTGAGACCGCGGCCCGCGGCTTAGGTGCCGTTTCCCAGAATGCTCTGCGCCTGGCTCGCTCGTGTGTGTGTGTGCGCTGTATGCAGGTTTGCACTCCTGCCTGCGTGGCTCTGTGCATACTCTGCAGTGGTCTCAGTGCCGCTATCCCTGAGCCTGCCAAGACTCCAGCCCTCTCTGAGCAGGTATTGGCCGAGAGGGACGGGGCCACGGTCGTGACTGGCTCAGGGGGAAGGCGGGGTTTCGATTAGCAGATGGTGTGGTGGTGGTGGTGCTGGGCAACGGCACCTTTAATGGCCGGCTGCCCGCTGCACATATGCACACAAATGCCCCGTAAACAGTCCATCTGATTTCCTGCGTTAGTCCTTATATCTCTTCTGTTTGTGCGAGAGTGCCTGTGTGCGTCTGTGTGCCTGCATGTGTTTCAGTGAGCCTTTTCACCTCTCTTGCCTGTGTTTCCGTGTTTTTCTGTGTGTCTCAGCGTTTTTGTTTGGCTTGGCTGATTTTAGTGATCCTGAATTGAGATGCTGAAATGGAGATTGAGAAGTCAGGAAGTGACATTTGATTCTTTGTTTAAATTTCTGTTTCTCTGCAGAAGGGCTGACGGAGGGTTTGATGGATCGTAAAGCCTTGTTCTTGTCCTCTAGCTCCTCACCGTGCCTCCTCCCCCTCCTCCATTTCTGTCCTTTCATTACCATCCCTTTCTCTGCCTGACACTGCTGTCACACACACAACCTCCTGCCCTTCTCTCAGAAACCACGCGAAAAAAATGAAATGAGTGCAGATTAGTGTAACATGTTTTTAATACCAAGCCCTTGTATATGTGGCTTTTCCTGGTCATATATCCATGGACAAATTAATGTTGATATTTCCAAAATGGTTATTCTCCCAAACACCATGCTTAATTGATTAAGACTAAAAGGAAAAAAATATTATGACTAATAAGTACTAATAAAATGTGCATTTTTATGAAATCAGAAATTGGGGGCTGTTGTTGAAAGGATTTCTCTGTCTGTGGCTGCTTAGGACTCCTGAGTTTTCACTTGCCCAAGAATGCTTCCCATTTATTCCCATGAATAAATATTTTGCCTGTAAAACAAAAGTCTCGCATCTCCTTGAAACATTTCGCATTTGTTTATTGTACAGTATTTATAGAAGCAACATTTGGTAAGGCTATTTTATAACCCGCTTAAGAATTACTCTGTGAAATTGTTTTCCACACATTTTGGGGACCTGCAGGAGAGGGAGAGATCGTGCAGAGGATTGCCAGGCTAATTGAATTTTATCTTTGCTTTAATGGAGAATTCACATCATCTGTCCCCTGTTTATGATCTGATCTTTACATTTGCCAGATGGAGACAGGAATGTATTACAGGGCTGGGTTCAAGGCAGCTCTGTCTGTGCTGTGCTGGTGATGCAGATATTTGCGTCTTCTCAGGAGTCTGAATGAATCAGCTGCAGGCCTGCACTGTAAAAACTCCCAGCTCCAGAGGCACTGATTTTGTCCTGTTTTAGTTTCTTTGCTCAGGTGCTGATTCTGGATCTGTTTGAGGATTATTTTTCACATAATGGCCGAGGTTATGATTCGGCTTACATAAACTTATCCCGGATTTATTTGTTTGAGGCGGAAAATGTTTCCTCTCTGGCTTTTGCTTTATATTGGACCAACAACAAACTGCCCCATCCTGCTTTGCACTGTGGTGGGATTTTTTTTGCTTAACATAAATACAGATATTTACTGAGGTGTAAACACAAATCAGCTTTGGCTGGAGCTGAAAAATTCCCTTTGGAGTCTGCAGTTGTGATAGCTGTAAATACAGAGGCTTCCACAGCAATCTCTCACATATGCTACTCATTATCAGCCATGGCTACTCGGCTCAGGTCCTGGAAGGTCACAGGATCCTTAAACCAAGAACGGAAGGAACACATTATCCAGGAACTAAAGGGCTGCAGGCTGAAAAGATCCAGTTAAATTAGTAATCAGTCTTGGATGAAACGGTACAGTCCTGCTTCCTTGTTTCTGAGTGTTAGCTGAGAGAGGTGGAAAACCTGCTGGATTACAGCTGTGTGGACTGAAGTTGAATCAGCCAACCAACCAAAAAAACACTCCTTGGGGGAGTGGCTAACTGGTTATGAAGTGACTGATCGGTTAACAGGTCACCGGGCAGCAGTCAGAAAAAGCATTGTCTCATATCGCAAGTCATGCTGCCATTTCTTCAGGTCTTTAACTCAATTAAGTGCCTTTGTAGCTGGGGGAATGGCTGCATATAAATCGAGAACAGGCAGTTATTTCCTGGGGGTGGGGGTTTGACGGGCTGGATGTCTGTGTGTTGTAGTATTCCCTGTTAATTTTCAACTTTTTTTGCACCTGGTACACTAGATGAGGAAACTTCCTGTTCTAAGGGATGACCTAAATTCGGTGCTGAGAATATGAGGAGGAACACAAACCAGCAGAGACTAAGCATGCACCGGTGCGGCTCGTCCCGCAACGCATGCGACGGCAGGTGTTTCGTAACCGCAGCGACACCTGGTCGCATTTTTGATGTGTTGAGCACCTGACGGCAGGTGGGTGAGTGTTCTCTGCCCTCCCCTGCGCCTCCTTGCGGAGCTGCGGAGAGACCCGGGTGGGTCAGCTCCCGAGGAGCGGAACCCTGCACTCTCTCTCGCGCTCCGGCGCAGAATATGGGTTACTCTGACTCCACATCTCTGCAGATGAATATTAATGAAGGGGTTATTAATAACCGAGCGTGTGAGGCCGCTGCCGATCCTGCAGCAGAGAGCTTTATCTTTCAGCAGGCCCGCATCCTCTCGCCGCGGTTCTGAGGGGACCTGCCGCTTGGCCGCACCTTCGGCTCCGAGCGCCTCTTTTCCCCTCCTCTCAAGCCTTTTGTCTTGAGTCGCGGTTTTGCGGCAGCGTGGAGCGGTGGCAGGAGGCAGGGCTCATGACCCAGAGATAGAGGAAACTGAATTCACATTCACGTTTTGTCATTCAGCAGACGCTCCAGATCCAGAGCGACTTACAAAAGTGCATTCAATTGGGTTAGGCAATTAGCTGCACAGATACTGAAACATTACAGCCATCCTTGAAATGTAGTGCTATTGTGGGAAACACTGCCACAACGGGATGAAGTGCTGACCAAGGACATGCAACCTTAAACTATTTCTGTACAAGCTTATCCTTAAACCACACCACCTTAAACTTAAATTGCATGACCTTATACTTAAACCGTACAACCTTAAATTTAAACTGTATCATCTTAAATGCCACAGGTTTTTATTGTCACAATGTGTTTATATCTGAGCTTGAGGTGCTACCAGGCTTATATTGATGCAGCAGTGCATTTATGCAGGAATAAATAAAACCCATGAGGTACCCACGTGCACAGTTTGCATTGTGCAGAACTCAGGTGCCATTACTTACAGTTTATTGGACAGGTGGAGCCGAGAGGCCTCGGAGTGGAAGCGCTGCCTGTCTGGCAGACAGTGAGGGGTTACTGTATGCCATGAATGCAGGTGGGTAGAGGAACCGCAGCCGCTCGGGTTCGAATGTTGCTAGGACCTGCAGGGGAGACCACTGGCACAGGTACAGCTGGCCAGGTGTGGCTCCACCCCCCTACACTGCCCAAATTAGCCACTCCTCCGACAGACAGTAACCAATGGGAGCTCTGGTGTTGTGGGATGGTGTCCTGTTTAGTTGCACGGTGCTTCCTAATCTCTCAGTTATGATCAATCCTGTCAGGTCTCCTTTGCGCTACTCATTGGAAAACCTTGGCACTCCCTCCCAGACTTCAATTAGGGGTGTTTCACAGCTGGGAGGTGAGCTGGCGATGAAGTGCCAGTGAAAATACTGAGGCTGTATTCCAGTCACCGTTCTCCCCGTTGTGAGGTCTGTCGCTGGTACAGTCTGAGCCTCAGAAATCTGAATATCCACGGAAGGCGATTTTCTCAGTGCTGTTGATTTTTCACTTTGTCGGCTTTAGATGAGTGTTCTGCATTAATATGTTAGCAGGATATTAAACATGAACAGTGTACAGAGACATCAGATGTAGTGAGTTAATTATAAGTCCCTTATTGCAGTTTTTTTCTTTTTTTTGGTTTGACTTTATTTTTACTACATTTAAATCTGCTTCTTGCTGAGTGTATGTTCCTTGCTCTACCGTCTGGCTGAAGACATTTCTCTGTATGAACCAGACAGTCAGCTCTGTGTCCTTCACATTAGTGAAAGTTCTGTCTCTTACTATTGCTGAAGCTATGTGTGCCAATTTCCTGGCTTTTAAAGACTGTTAATAAAGTCGCATGGTCTAAAAGGGAACAGTTATACCTAGCATTGAAAAGCGGGTAGTACCTGAACTTCATGTCACCAGCTAGAATCTCCCAGACAAGGACATACAGAGGATGAAAGAAATGCCGGAGTTGAATATCTGGTTATTATAAAGAGTATCTGTGGTCTGACCTTGATGAAAGATGTGCTGGTGGGAGCTTCAGGGCTCTGGACAGATGTGTTAGCTGCAGCTTTTCAAAGAGGTGGGCGGAGGTCTGAAAAAGGTCTTGGACTTGTTCGGATTCTTTGAGGACAACCGTGAACAAGCATGTGAGAGTGTTGTCTTTCACTTAACACCAAACGAGTCTGTGTGTCAGTCTTCTTCAGAGACACACACAGGGGAAAACTCATCTTTTATAAGTGAGGGATCAAATATTTTTGTAGCTAAAGACACTGCACTGTAGTCTATTTCAGGACTTTGTAAGCTGTCAGCAATGACGCTTTGTAAGAACAGGCACGTGTATGGACATCTGTGGTTTGAATTCGCCACCAGTGGTTCACCCACGTTTCTCATGCAACAGAGTCGGGCGAACACACCTCTGCCCCTCTGCTGGACCCGGTTTGGAGGGTTTCAGAGAAACAGCTCGATGGCTGAATAGGAGACCACGGCCGATCATCACAGATGATTATCGATCTTGGTGATTGGCGTAGCCGAGATGCTGCTGTTTGGAGGGGGTTAGGGTTTGAGGGGTGCGATGTGGTGTGGTGAGGCCGGCCGGTGAAAATGAGATCAGCTTTTCTCTGGCGAGCAGAGAACCCGGGTGTCTGAGGAGGAGAAGGCTCTGACAGCCGGCTTTTTGGAGGTTATGAAATGAGGTCAGGAGCAGACCGTGCAGCGGGCCGAAGCTCGGTGTCAGAGCGCGGAGTGAATTACTGCCTTCATTCTGTCTTGGCTGTCCTTGTCGGTGCCTGAGCTCTAATCACAATCTGGGGGGATGCTTCTGCACCTGATTCCGCGTTTACCCATCAAACGTGCCGATCGATTTGTCCAGTTGGCGGAAGTGCCAGTCTGGACCGGCTCACGATTGCACTCAATCAAAACAGCATGCGGTCTGCAACGGCTTACTGTACTACCAGCATTATGCTTACTTTCTATCGAGTGGATTACAAGGCTGAAGACCTTGAATAATGATAAATATGACATTGATAGCTAATGAATAAATGTGAATCATTCATTCATTAATAATTATGTAAATATTATGATTCACCATTTGGAGGCATTCGGTAAATGAAGTTGCAAATGAATGCATATGCGTGTACGTGTGTGTATGCTGGGTGCAATTGTTTGCAGTGCTATTTTGAATGACCTCAGTCTCATCTGGCACATTTTTCTCAGATTTTCCAGATTCAATGAAGGCTCAGGCCCAGTGTATATCGTGTACGTAATTTTTGCTAAAGAACAGAGAATTCTTGTGCTTGTTTTATTCCTGATGATTATTTATCATCCATTTCAGTGGCCATTGAACTTACTGTGAAGTGTATGAGGTGAAAAGGTGACACTTGCTTTGTACAGAATTAGTTACTCCAAACAAGCAAGTTATGGGCAACTGCGGCAAAACTAACCAAGTCCACATTCTGTGTTACACTGAGAAGAAGAGTTGCACAGATGGGACAGGGTGTTTCAGCAGTGAAACAGTTTGCCTCCATTGGCAGATGACTGGCCGCACACACTGTTGGACCCTGGTCCGTTCCCTAGCCAAGCATCCCTGGGTATCAGGCTGCAGGTCTGTTGCTCTACCCCTGACTGTAAGCTCACATGTGAAGCTGTGGAGTGTGTGAATATGAGTGTTCATTAGGAGCATGTATTCACCGTAGAGTTTATTACTGTTCAAACAGGAACGCTTCACTGAGTCCAGTTATGTTTTTCATGCCTGAGACACAAAGCTTTATCTCAGGACCTGAAACATCACCTTCTCTCTGGTAGTGGAGTATGGCAGTAGTGTGTAGGGGTAAAACTGAAGTCTTACATTGGTTAAGTGCCCCTTATTCCTCTTAGCAAAGCAGATGGACAGACTGACAGACTTTGACCTCATCCTCCATGTCTCTCCACTCAGTAACTTGCTGCTTATCATCAGTTTGTTCAGGGGTTGGTAACTTGCAACCACATAATAACCACATAGAACTCAAATCTTTAACCTCATCATAAACTTGTCAGCTTGCTTACCATACCTGCGGTCAGTGCAAAGGGTGATGAGCTTTGCTTTGAGCAGTCAGACATCGTTACTGATTCAGGTACAGGTGTCGCACCTTTGAGGCAGGTGCTCAGGCTGAAGAGCTGGAGTTAAAATGCAGCTGAATAAACAGAAGTTTTAGGTGTAAAGCTGCAAGTGCTGTAAGCTGCTATGGATGAAGACGCATGCAGAGCAAACAATATAAATGATAATTATTCAGCACCCCATCGCTCTCTCCCTCTATGGAGGGTTTTCCTTTAGATCCCATCTTCAGTTTGATTTCAGATTTTATTGCTTTCACGTTCTTGCTTTTGAAGCACGTACTACTTTTTCACTTCACAGTGAACTGTAATCAGTCACTTCTGCTATCTTGTGTTTGATTTCTCGGTGCTTCCAGGCAGAGAGGACATGGACATCCTCTCCCCGTGTTAAATCTGCAGCTTGTTGTCCTATGAGTGTTTGATTTATTGCACACTCCGCATGATGGATCCATTTCTGCTCCTTGTGTTCTAATTTCTTTTTGCCTTGAATAAGAGAGTGACTGAAATCCCCTGGGTCTCCCTCCTGAGTTCACACAGAATGGGTCATAGAGGGCCCAGCTACCCATGTTGTTCTCTGGTTGCCCCTTATAAATAGTTTTGATTAGCTAGGTTCCAGTGCTGCTTAAAATCACCCTGTATATTGTCCTCCTCATCAGCAGATGCTTAGTACAATCAAATAGAAGTAGTTGTGGGCAGTATACTGTATTTAGATGATCTGATTCCTGGGGGTTTTTGCAATACAGAATGGCAGCAGGCATCTGGCGAGGATGTTAAAAAGATTCATATGTCAACGTTTATATAGCATATTAATTATGACAGATGGAGTATATGCTTTTTCATTTTCTTTGAGTCAATGTTTTGAATTACTTCCAGAATAATATTTAACGTTATCATTATTGAGTAATTAATTGCCTCTCAGAGCAACAGTCATGCAACAGTGTTTCTCCTGGACTGCATGTCACTGTTTTTGTTGTGGATAGTTTGAATTGCGGGAAACAAAAAATAAACATTTAAATAATCAAATATATGAAAATTGCAGAAGTGAAATAAGATGAAAATATTATCTATTTCTCTGGAGAACACTTGCAATTATATGCAAAAAACAAAGCAGGCTGACATGAAATTCACAAAGGCAATTTATAAACTTCCTGGACCAGAACATCATTCAGTATATCTAATTAGAGTAGACACTTAAAAAGCCACCAGTGTTATGGAAGTAAACTGATCTTTTTAGTCCGTTTATCAATGTGTGCATTAAAGAATGCCACCAAGGGCTAAATAAATGACGACACATTTATAATTTTCCACCAAATAGTCTGTCTCCATGTTCTTACAGCCTTAATTATCCCAAAAGAAAAGTGTTGCACTTGATTTTGAGAACATTCATAATTGAATGTTCTCAGAATGAAGTGCAGCATTATTCTTTTGGTGGTGATGGATAGGTGCAATATATTTACAAAACATCAGCATATTCTTTCATTCACTCATCCGTTTTATTTGTTTAGCCAGGATAGCAAACTTATTGAAAGTGTTTCTGCTTTCGGGGGAGTCCTGGGTTCTATACAAAGAGAAAAATTAACAGTGGCTTGCATAAAGTTACAAGCAAATTCTATCTGTGTTATTTAAATATAAACATATAATATGAGTTTACTCGTAGTTTAGGGGGATAGAGGCCCAATTGTCTTTGTGAGGGATCATCCTCAGAGCAAAATCTTGAGAGAAACTTAAGAATTCTCTGTCTTCTGTGGTGTCAGTACAGATGAATCCATAGCTTCTCTTTTCTGACATAAGGACAAACTGTCAGCAGCTGGGAGTTCACAGGGTGAGGGGTTGTACGTTACTTTTTGTGTTTTCCGTGGAGAAAACAAAAGTCTGTCTCCAGCTCTCTCGCCTCTCCCTGAGCCAGTGTTGCCAGATGTACGACAATCACTCATTCTCAGCCAGTGAGCAACACACAAGGACGAGACATTTCCAACGTAATGATGTGACAAAATTATTATTGTACATTTTGAAGACTTTCTGTATTATTGATGGTACGTCATACCGAGTTTGGAATTACTGCACGAGAAGGATAATTACCATACATCTGTCAACACTGCCCCTTTCTACCATCGAGAGAGCACTTCGCTGGGATGGCTGTGTTTCTGAGGAGAATTGGGGAGCAAGCAGGAAAACAACGTAACACACAGCCCAGCACCACTCTCCTGGGTGTCTAACTCTGTAACTCTGGTCGCATTATTGAAAACTTAGTGAAAACAACAGTGAGGTTGTATTTTTAACTCTATGATTACTGTACAGCAGGCCTAGATTGGTACATGTCTGTAAAGGGGGGATCATCACTGTTGTAGAGGCTACAGCAAAGCATTGTGGGAATCATTGTAGTTAAAAAAGTAAAATATGAGAGTATGTGGCTAGGGAATTTTCAGAGCTGATTTTGTAAATCACCACAGTAAGGTGTATATTGTCCAAAAAGTAGATGAACCCAGGGTGGATTGGTGAATGACTGAGCAACATTAAAGAGGAGTCATGAGTTCATGAGTCATGTGTGGCTCAGGAAATTTTGACCTCAGAATTTGTTCTTACAGACAGTATAGGTGTATGCACCAAAAAGCATCATCTCTGTGTGGAAATGGGGAAGAGCTCTGCTTTAACCATGTGTGGACCCTCTCCAGGGACAGAGCTGAGTTTGCTGCACCCCTCAGGGTCTGAGGACCATGCTACTCTGCTCTCTGCTCCAGGGGAAGGTGTTGATGGTGGATCAGTGATGCAGACAGGCAGACTGATAGATATCTGATTATCACTCATTCCCTCCTACTCAACCCTGAGGGTCCATTCAATGGCTTCTCATGAGAAAAAGAAACACAAATCAGATATCATTGCTGGAAGCTGTAGTGTGCAGTAGCATGTGTTGTAGATAAGACAAAGCTGTAGTGTGTGGTAGTGTCAGAGGTAAGATGAAACTGTAGTGTGTGGTTGATTGTTGGAGAGAAAGTGAAGCTACAGGGTGCATTAGTGTTGGAGATAAGAGGAAGCTGTAGCGTGCTGTACATTATGCTGGAGATAAGATGAAGCTGTAATGTTCAGTAGTGTTGGGGATGCAGTGAAGCTTCAGTGTGTGGTGTGTGTTGGAGGTAAGAGGAGTGTTGAAGGTGAGATGGAGCTGCAGAGTGTGGTAGTGTTGATAGTGTGCGGTACAGATCAGAGGGGCCGCGGTCTGACCCATGTCTCTCCTCCCCTCTCTTCCCCCACAGGCTCCAACTACTCGAGCCCCTCCCTGCCGGCCGCGCCCAGGCTGAACGACCATGAGCATGCGGTGGTGGGGCTGGCCCCGGAGCACATCCCCACGCCGGGCGCGGCCCTCACCTGGCAGGCCGCCATCGACGCCGCGCGGCAGGCCAAGCTGATGGGCAACGCCAGCGCGCCCATCTCCACGGCCAGCTCCACACAGCGCAAGCGGCAGCACTACGGCAAGCCCAAAAAGCAGGCCAGCACCGCCGCCACCCGCCCGCCCCGCGCCCTCCTCTGCCTCACACTGAAGAACCCCATCCGCAGGGCCTGCATCAGCATCGTGGAGTGGAAGTATCCTGCACCGGGGGGTTCGGGGGTCAAAGGTCATGGGGGGAGTGGGGGTTAAAGGTCATGGGGGCGGTTAAAGGTCATGGGAGGAGTGGTGGTTCAAGGTCATGGGGAAAGTGGCGGTTCAAGGTCATGGGGGGGTGGGGGTTAAAGATCATGGGGGGAGTGGGGCTTAACGGTCATGGGGTGTGTGGGGGTCTGGTGTCATTGGGGTACAGAAGGTTAGGGGTCTATATGTAAGCGGGTGGGTACAGATAGAGTGGATGGGGGTACCAGGGTGTATGAGGAGGGTGGAGTGTATTTAAGGTTCAGACCAAATTCAGAGAGAGTATTCTTCTACAACTGTGTGTGCCAGCTCTTTGCATGTGTCTACACTTACAAACCATCGCAAAGTACCAAAAATTAAATATTAGTTTCAATATAAGTGGGTGTAGTCATCCCTCGCTTTAGTAGGTGAATAACATTTAAGAAGGTATTTGCATTGTAGTGCTGCAGGTACAGGACCAACATTGGCCTTCACACTGGGAGTGACCCCTTAAACTGACTGACAGGGCACTACATGGGAGAAAGCGTACGCTGGATGTTGCTGAGGGTTTTCAAAGTTGCATTTTTAGAATGTTATTTATTCAATTATTTTTAAACCTCCCCCTTTAAATCTCCCCCTCTCCTTGAATTCACAGCAGACTCAATTAGAAGAGCCGTGGGTTTATTTTTAACCCAACAGAAGAGACAAAAAAGAAACAGGCTGTCATGTTCCCTGTTCGTTCAGTGTGGCATGTTTATCAAAGAGTATTGGCGTCATTATTCTCTACTCCGGAATCTGTCTATCCAGTATGTTTCCTCACTCGGCATGCGCAAGTTTGAGTGATGTTAAAAATAAGAAATATATAAAGAAATAAATCGGGGGCCGTGTGCGTGAGTCATGGAACAGCAAGTGTCCCAAATTAACTGTCCAAGATTACCCTCTTATCCCTGCAGAAAGTCCTCCTCTCTCCAGAGACTGGGGATAGTGCGCCATTCTCTTTTTAGTGTCTGTTTTTCTGTGCACACCTTCCAGACAGTCAGTGTGAATCATTTTTTAATTATTATTTTTATGACTAATCTCTTTTAATCTCTTAAAGGTAATGAGTTAGTTTTCTTGGTCACGGTTTGGGAGCACCCCCCCGGGGGCAGTTAAATGGCCCGCCGGATTTGCATAAGAGATCTATTGAACTGACTGACGGATGAGGGATGTTATCACTGTGGACACTGAGTTCTGAATGAGCTCTCTTCTGATTAGGGAGGACATGTGATCTCCTCCTCCTCCATGTCACTGCTGACAAAAAGCTGTCAGTCAGAGAACAGGAGACTTCCTGGAATGTTCTGATTGATTGAACATTATGGTGTCATTCAACCATAGGCTCTTATTATTCCTCATAATATATGACATTACATGAGCGGGAGAGGGAGAGGGAGAGACATGGGGAAGCAGAGAGGCAGATAGGAGGGGAGAGAGAAGGAGAGAGGCAGATAGGAGGGGAGAGAGAAGGAGAGAGGGAGATAGAGAAAGCCAGAAAGCGCACTGGTTAACAAGTAAACAGGTCAAAGAGGTTAGAATGGCAAACATAGGGGCTTGTGCCTCTTGTTTGTCTCAGTAACCTTTGGGAATCTGTAAGTGTTCAGGAAAGGCTACTGTGAGAGCTAAAATCTGTCTGAGAGGTTGTTCTGTGGCACGCTCTGTGCAGAAGCAACATGGCTTTCCTGTTACATTTGGCCATTTCCATGCAAGTCTCACAGATGATCTGTGACTGCGGAGCTACCACCTAGCCCCTCCCCCTCTCCCGGATAGTTCGGTCTCCAGAGAGACGAGACCCACATCACGGCTCCTCTCCCTCCTGTCAGCGTTGCCATGCCAACTAGCCATTTCAACAGGTCATATGGGTCTGTCTAAGTGCAGCCTGGCTGAGTCCTGCACCATGCTCCGTCACCGATCACACAGACCCAACGTAACCTTTCAAAACACTCAGAACCTCGCAGTCTGGGCCCCGGCTTCAAGGCTGCGTGATAATCAAAGCGTCTGTTTCTCTCTCTCTGTCTCTGTGTCTGTCTCTGGCGGGTTGTGCAAGGCCCCAAGTGTCGGGATTTGTTAAGTGGTGGTCACTGGTGTTTCAGCGAATGTGTTCCCTGGAACACAGGGGTTAGAGAGAAAAGGCCAGACCTTCAGTGTGTTTGTGTGAAACAGTGATGATGTAATGACTAAATGTCATGTTTACACTTAAAAGCCATCACAAAGTACCAAATGTTAAATATTAGCTTCGCTATAAGTGGGTGTAGTCATTGCTCTTTGTTTCTCAGGTTTTAGCAGACGTCTCGTTGCTGTGTCTTTTTTTTTATTATCCCTGACTGCAGATTTAACCGTTTAGGTGCTAAAAACATGCTGTGTGACGCAGATCAGCGTGTGATTCTTTCCCACAGAGGAATGTTAAATGAAACAAAAACAAGCTTCTGCTCCCACATTCGCCAGGATGCCCTTAAGGTCTTCATTTCGTGCTGTCAGAGAATCAGGATGCTGATGTATGGCTTTGCTTATTTAACCCAAAAGATGTCTTTCTTCATGTGCTTGCCCCTGAGAGCTGTGGGTTCTGCTGTTTTTCATAGCCTTTACACTGGCTGTCTGTCTGTCTGTCCACCGGACGGTAAAAGTATTCGCTGGCTCTGAAAGCAATAGGAGCGCGGTCCTCTGCTGATCGTCAGTGTCGTGGAGGACAAGCGCGCTGAGTCATGAGTCAGGGAGAACCTGCAGAAAAACAAAAGTTAATCCAATTTCCAGCCACAACGCCAGACAAACAAACAGAGACAAAAAATGAAAAAAAAAACAACAATACACAGAGATAAGAGGAAAGTTTTCGGTCTTGGCGGCAGTCCAGCGGTGACTAATTCCATGTGGGGAGATGGGTTGGGGTGTGCAGGGTCCCGTCTTCCTGATGGAAACCAGCTTTTTCTCCTCTGCTGGTAGTGCTTAGTGCCGAGGCCCTGTTCCCGGCTCAGAGCGTGTGGAAAAAGAGAGAGAGGGACAGGCAGGGGTGGGGTGTTGGGGGTCAAGATGATGAGGGCAAGGCCTTTCAAGCACAAGCCCAAATAAACCCAGCAGCGAGATCGCCTCCCCTTCTCCCCCCGTCCTGCATCCTGCGGGCCACGCGACTGTCCCGTGCGAACCACAGTCATATTAGGAGACATCCTGGCCCAGGAACCCAGCTACCCCCCCTTTCCCCCCTCAACCACCCCCAAAAAAAATGGCAAAGCAGCTGTTTGGCTTGGCGTGTAAAGGGTGATCTTTTTACTCGATGTTCTCCATCTGTGCTTCCTTGACTCCAGGTCGCCCCAGACCCTTTGAAATAATCATTTTGATGACTATTTTTGCAAACTGCGTGGCCTTAGCTGTCTACATCCCATTCCCTGAGGACGACTCCAACGCCACCAACTCCAATCTGGTGAGTAGGGGGATTTCTCTTCTGCTGGTTTTGCTGGTCGACTGGAGGCTTTGGGGGCCCAGCAAAAAGGACGTGGACAGTTCCTTTACTAAATGTTAATGAGTGTATTGTATTAAGAGGGCTTATTTATAAAAATGAATATCTCACTTTGATGTCAAGTGATGAGAAGATCTCGTCCCGCTTTAAGTATGACTTTAAGTTTTTTTGTGGTTGTGTTTCGCCATGTGAAGAAACTCTTGCTTTGTAGTCATGTTAGATTGGTGTCTCTGGCCGGTGCATGATGGGATACCGTATCTCAGGGATGTAGTGGGTGTTGAAAAGTTGAGAGGAGATGAATGGTACTCACAGAAATGAAACGGTTCTTCATAACTGAGAGCATGGTCTGAAGATGGCGGCTGTTGGTTCTGCATTATACCTCTGACAGAAATGGAGAGATTGATTTGGAGTCGGGGTTGTGACTGTGTTCATATAAATAGGTCACTCACAAGCTTGAGTGGGTTTGCAAATATCATCCTTTGATGCTTGGAACTCTGTGTTATTTTTCCTTTTCTTCATGTGGAGCGGCTCACCTTTTTCCCCTGTGCTCAGCTGGGCTGCGCGTGCGTGTGTGTGTGTGTGTGTGTGTGTGTGTGTGTGTGTGTGTGTGTGTGCGCCAGTAGGGATGTGTGTCGGGTTGCTGTTGTCTGTGGACGTTAGCGCTGTAGACACTAATCCAGGCAGGCAAGATAATGCTCGTCTGTCAGAGCTGGAGAGTGGCACAGCCCTGCCCCCCCGTCCCGGGCTCTGCACCTCCCTCTGTGCTGTCCTGATCGCCTCCTTCTGTCTGTCACACAGACGGAGCATCAAGCAGGGCTGATAACAAGGGGAGCTCCGTAGCATTGTGGCAAAGCGGGGGACGTGGCCTGATTTCAGCCGTGCCCCCAACCCCTCTGCGGGCACACGCTAATGAACTTCCCTTTCCTTTCTGGAGACCTTCAGCTGCTGGGTCCTACACATCCAGCCAGTCCGCTTGTGTCTACACTACAGTTACAGTGAAGGTACCCGGCAATGTTAATGTTCTAGGTTCACAGAGAGGGAATGATGTTCCATCTTGTCACCCCTGATGTGGGTAGAGAGGAACTCTGAGATTATTTTGGTCAGCTGGGCGTGTTTGATCTCTGCTGCCTGTTTCGCCTGCCATCACCTCTTCTCCTCCACCGCCTGACAAATGGAAGTGACACACACCTCGGCCCACTTACTGTAAGCAGGGAATCTTCTGTCAGAGGAATCTCCAGTCAATCCAAAACCATCAAACCCAGGACTCTGTGGACTTACACACAGTTTTGCAAGATTGCAATCTGGGAAAAAAATTAAATATTTTGGGAAAAAAAAAATCTTGGGCACCCCTGGAACAGCATGAATTATGAAGCGGGTACGGCGGAAAGCTCTTAGCCGAGCGCATGCAGGCCTTTCCTGCAGCGGGGCCCTGCGGTGCAACAGCGGTGCAGCAGCATGCATGCCCCCCGAGAGGCACAGAGGACACGTCACATGACCGCCCCGCCAGCCTGACACCGGGCAACGGGAAATAAGCCGGAAGGATACGGCGCAGCGGCAATGAAAAATTCATCCCGAAAGTGGATTTCTTTTTCCTGCAGCAAAAGTAGGGAAAGATTCGGTTTAAACACGCACCATCACGTGACCACGTTTCATTTCGTCTGCTCGGAGGGGGTTGGTGCAGTGCCCCACCAAGGAGGCACTCAGGATGAGTTTTGGGAGGTGATGGGCTTCTGATTTCAGACGCAGTGTTCAGTGGTGGCTCGTGCAGTGATGTGCAGTGGTGGTGGGTATGATGAGGTCCGGTCTGGAGATGGTTCTGAGCGTCAGAGCGCCAGCCGTAATGATTCTGGCTGCGGGCCGCCCTGCCAACCCTGTGAGTGGCACACAGAGAGTCAGAGCGGCCCAGGGGTGCAGCCATCAGGTGCCCATCTCCACACTGTCACTCAGCAACCCAGCCCCGCCCGTGCGTGAGAGCACAGGGGCTGGGGAGAGGTGTGTGTGTGTGTGTGTGTGTGTGCGTGCGTGCGTGTGTGTGCGCGTGTGTGTGCGTGTGAGAGAATTCTCTGTGCGTTTGTTTGTGTGCAAAGAGAAAATATTTGAAAGATATTCTGGACATACTCTAAAGCACTACAACACATTCCAAAAATAAATATACATAAATAGACATCACAACACAATGCATTTCTAATGAACGTATGAAACATTCTCATCAAATTCAACGGAACAGTGCTGTCTGGAAGGATAAACTGCATTAAGACATCAGAAATTGCTCCTCTCCTGTCTCTGTAAGCAGGAAGGGAAAGAGCTCACTGTAACAGCACACAGAGTCGTCTGACTCATCTCACCACTTGTTTTGATCACACTGCCGCGTCTAAGTGAATGAGGACCCTGCCGAACACAGTTCAATGGAGGAACGGCTAAGAGAGAGGGCCTGGGAACTGTGTCATGTTTGCGTTTGTGTTGACGATGGGCAAGCTCTCTGCGTGTTAGCGCTGAGCGGGTCAGGGGGCGACTCTTTGAGGTGGTCACGCTCCATGGAGCGGCCTGCCTCATGAGGAAAACGACGCGCCCGCTCTCGCCGAACAAGACTCCGAACCCCCTCTCGCCCGGTCCCTCCGCGTCCGGCTCAGCAAACTCAAAGCCAGTGTGCTTTCAATTTAGATTAAAAAGACACAGCTGCTGCAAATTTCTTTAAAAGCTTTGAAAAAATGTCCCCTAGACAGGAAGTGTAATGACTAAAGGCCGTCTCCTCCCAGCGCTCGTTAATGACTCCTAAAAACGTGTCTGAAACCACACATTCCTCCACCAAAGGCCGGGAACAAAGAGCCTGAGATGATTGGGAAGACTCCTACCCTGTGCGAACCAGCTGCGTCCAGCCCTGAAATCACTCATCTGATTTTAATCAGAGCCAGCACGGTTTACATTTGAATCGCCTGTTCTTCCCTGAATTTCCCCCGTTTTCGAGTTATTTGCCGAGATCTTCGGTTCAGGGATGCCGATGATGACTCTCGTTAGGTGGATCGGGAAACTTGCCGGGCACACGTTGCGTCGGTTGATTTACTCTGTGAATGAGCATGCTCCGCTACAGCCTGAGCCGCCATTGCTGTTTGCTGCTGAGAATGGCCCATCTTGTTACCGTGGCCACTGAGGGAAATGAGTGATGGGTAGAGGTTGTCATGGATATTTAATCCTCGCGGTGCTCGCGCATCCTCGGCTGCGCGGCTCCCCTGGTAACGGACCATGACAGAAACCAACTGGTGGAATTCTCTCTCCAAGAGGGTGTCTATTGTGAACTGGGCTGCATTCATCCAGGAGAGAGACAGAGGAAGAGCAGTGTTGCGATGTTAAGTGCCATTCAGAGGCACTGAGTTCAATTCAGCAGGAAAAGAGCCTCATACATGAACACTTTAAATATAGAGGGTGTGAAACTCATGCTCTGTCAGCCTATCTAATCTTTCTCTCTCACATATATAGTGTGTGTGTGTGTGTGTGTGTGTGTGTGTGTGTGTGTGTGTGTGTGCATGCATGCATGTGTGTGCATATGTGTGTGTCTGTGCATATGTCTGTGTGTGTATGTGTATGTGTGTGTGTGGAGGGGGATATGGTAGAAGAAGGGTGTGCTTGTATATATGTGTGTGTGCATGTGCATGTGCATGTGCATGTGTGTGTGTGTGTGTGTGCGTGTGTGTGTGTGCCAACACTGAGGGACAGAAATGAAAGACCATAAGGACATGAATATGGGAAAAGGACTCAACCGTATTCCAGAGTTTCCCAGAGGTCATAGACCCTGTTGTTTCAAAGTACCAGCTACCAAGGAAATATGCACCATATTAATGGCAGAGGTGACTTCTGAGCTGCACATGTATTAATTGTTTTGACAATATTATTTGTTAATTATCCTGAATGTAGTTTGAATTGTTTTAACCAATTAACATGGGTGCCAGTCTAAAAAAAGGATCACCTGCTAGCAGCTGATTCTTATTTTATTTGATTGCATCTAATGTGCTCGCTGTACACTTCACTTGAAATAATGTTAGTCATAATGAGAAAAAAACAACTGGTTTTAATTTAAAAACAATGTCTGATCTCATTGCTGTAATTGCAGTCACCTAATGTAGCCCAATCGCTTTGTTACAGTGAAGATTATTGAATAGGAAGTGCACAAGCGTATAGTAAGGATACTCAGACATAATAAAACAAAAAAGGAATTAGTTTCTCATGGGTGTATATGAAATGACCAGCTTGTTAATCAGTAGTAGTAATCACTGCAAAACAAATGAAAAGCACAACAATGCTAATGTGTTCGCTGAGTTTTGGATAGCACCCTCTTATGTCTCTCTCTT
Source organism: Megalops atlanticus (assembly GCA_019176425.1). Classification (NCBI taxonomy): domain Eukaryota; kingdom Metazoa; phylum Chordata; class Actinopteri; order Elopiformes; family Megalopidae; genus Megalops; species Megalops atlanticus. The sequence continues at coordinate 1,870,372 of CM032897.1, read as the reverse complement.
AGTGAGGAGTTACTGTGTCAGAGAGAAGTGACAGGTGCTTTATTCAGGCTATTTGAGAATGGAAGATGAATTGGATACAGTCCATTTTAAAATGAGCAAAAACATGCAGTCGAACGCAGGCGCGGGTGCTAAACGAGTCACTCGTTGGGAGGTAATGTCCCAACTCATGCAGCCATTTGTATCAGTCCATCTGTGATTTCCAAAAATATGTCATATCACTTTTTTTGCTGGTTGGCTGCCGGCGGAGAGCATTGATAACGCACGAAAGGTTTCGCTGCGAACCTCCAGCCTGACGAGGAGAAACACAAACAAGAATTAAGAGAACTCGGTAATGAGAAAATCATCTTATGGGTTTTTTTTTTCTTGTTGACAGACAGAAAAAAAAAAACAACACAAGAAATCAGACAGTAAATCAGTAACTGTCCTTGTGTGACCGCGCTGAGGATCGGTCCTCTGCACTGAGGCTTAGGGTCTCTGCTGAAGGCCGCTTCCTGTGATTTTACAGTAGCCGGGGTGGATTGTCTGTCTGAATTTCACCCCTAGCTCCTCTCGTGAGCCTCGCTCGATCGGAAAAGGCTTGTCATGCTCTCAGCTTTTTGGCCGAGGCCGAGCCTCCTATTTATAGGCCGGGGAAAAATGCGCGGCATCTCTTTATGTTCCATTAACAGAAAGGGCTGACGGGCCGTGCTGGAGGTGAGGGGTGTGGCCAGCAGACCCCCCTCCGGCACAGCTGTGGGGGGAGAGGGGCGTGGCCGTGACGGGTATTCTCCCTCCGATTGGACCCGGGAGAGACGCCCTGGCTGCGAGGAGCATCCAGGAGGTGGAGAGATGTTCTGAAATGCCTCGCTCTGTGTGGACGCCGCGGCACTCCGTAGAAGCAGACGCAGTGGTTCTGCTCTGTGCCGTGCCAGTGAGGCTCTCGAGAACGTCTGTGTTCCTTTCATGTGCAGTCCCTCTGCACCTTATTTCCCTTTTAAGAGCACTTGAGCAATACGGGGGGGAGGTGGGGGAGAAGGAAAGACAAAAGGGAGAAAGACACAAAGAGACATTGGGTGGACACAGAGAGACAGCGCCAGGTGAAGGGTGGAATGGACAGATGGAAAGAGCGAAAGAGGGGGGAAAAGAGAGGGAAGGTGTGTCATTATAAAGGACTGCTGGGTTCTCCTGGTCACAGCAGTGTCACAAAGCACTTCTCCCAGCCCGATTTATGCCCTCCTCCCCCTCCTGCTTGCCCTGAGAGCTCCATAAAATAACATAATGCAGTCTGTAAAAATGGCAGGCACCCACATGGCACAACATTCATTACTCAGAGCCCCCCATCTCTTTCCTCTTTCTGCCCCCCCCGCAAAAAAAATCACACCCCCCATTCTCTCTCTTCGTCTCTCAAACACTCTCACTCTCCTGTTCCCACTCTCTCTCCCTCTTTCACTCTCTTCCTCTCACCCCTCACTCTCTCACTCCTCCCTTCTCTCTCTTTCTCACTCCATCTCTCTCTCTCTCTCTCTCTCTCTCTCTTTCTCTTTCTCTCCTCCCTTTCTCTCTCTCCCTCTCTCACTGTTGGGTAGAGAGTGAGTGAATGTTGTTAATGCTGTCAGAGGCATTGGAGCAGTGCATTGGAGTGTCTGGCTGACTGCGTGCAGAACCAGCGTGTGCAAAACCTCATCAATTCTCAGCTGCAGTGTTTCTGATGTCCACAACAGCAAAACATCTGACACATTTGCTTTGAGTGTGGAAATTCCAGGCTTGTTACAGAGATGTTGCGAAAGTGTCTCACGTACAATGCGTTGGAAACGTGGGCAGGCGCTGACCACTTGCAGGGCATAGAACATCGCGGGTCATTTTTGGAACAGTTTATATGTGACGATCCTTCAGCGAAGAAACCAAAACAACATTATTTTTAGCGACCTGTGAGAAAGCATTCGTGACTGGAATATTGTGTAACTGGCTCTGACCCAACGGTAGCCAATGCTAAACGTTTAGGGGCTACGTCTTATGTCCAAAATCATGTTTAGACAGACCTTGTCTTGTGCAGACAATTTACTCAAACAGAACCTGTAGTATAAACGTATATCACTCCCGGTGCATGGAAGTGAACAGCAAATCATAGCTCTTTCAGTTTACGATGGCAGAGAGGAGTGTTCTTGTAAACAAGTCTGACAGATTTTGTCTTATTAGTGCTGATTAGATTTAATTCCTGCTCCCTGATGCTGTGAACGCAACACTGGTGCTGGTCTGAATTCTAATGTCGTATGAAAACCCATTATGATGTCACCCATTTAGGGCTAATTGGTGGGACTAAAGACCCTGATGGAAGTGCTGTGCTTTTATCTCGTTCAGTGCTGCCTCTGCGGCCCTCAGATCTGCTCGTTACCCCAGAAAAAAAGAGACCTTTAGATCTCGAATCATTTTAAAAATGATGATTTAAGAGTTCGTTCAAAGGTAGCTGACTTAGGATGAAGGATAAAAGGAAAATTTACCTCTGGTTATTTTAACACGTTTCTTTGTCACGTAAGGTCCCAAATGCAATGCTCTCTCTCTTAGTGATTCATTTTTTGAAAAACTTGACTCTTTTTTTCCCTACAAAACAGGATGTGGGTCCTGCTTTCCCTGGTTGGCTGGAAGGCATGACTATACTGTAGTGCTGTTTTTATTGTTAGCAATATTTCTGTCAACAAGATATCATTTCCAATTTGTGGGTATCAAATCTCGGATTAGCCCTGGGGTTTATATGCAACATTGTCCTACCTGCTTTGCGAATCACGTGGCACAGTAGATTAGAGACCCGCTTCTCATGGGAAGCAGATGTTTGCAGTCAGTCTTCACCGGCGGTCAGTTTGTCTCTCGTGTGGTGGGTCGGGGGCAGGAGATTAATGAGTGGGAGTCAGAGGGAGAGTCCCGCGGCGCTGGGGAGACTCACATTGGTGGGGTACCCTGGGAGGGAAAGGGTTAAACCCGCAGCCGATCTGGGAGGGCTGTCGGGGGCCAGAGTCATCACTGTGGCGTGTTTCTAAACAGTATTTTTAAACAGCGGTGTTAACGTCTCTGTGTGCGGCGGACAGAGCCTTTGACTGGGCGGCTGGCTGTCATTCCTAACGTGCCTAAGATGGTGGCCGGGTCCCGAAGGAGGGAGCTGCCCCTCTCTCTGTGGCTGTGCTTCCTCCTCCTCCTCCTCCTCGGAGCTGTGTGAGAACGACGCGGGGCTGGCGGCGGTGGTGCGTGGGTAAACTGCTGTGTGGGAGGGCGTAGCGGGTTCTTGTGTTTGACCTGTCTTTGACACAGCGTTATTTTAGGTTCCGGAGAACAGAGCGACGTCACGCGTGTCCTGTATAAACGCGGATTCATTCTCACAGAGACAAAAAAGAGGAGAATGAGAGGAATAAGGGGGATGGGAGGTGGGTCCCAGGGGTGTGTGATGAGGCAGCAAGGGGAGCGTTTCGGAGAGGGGGCCCGGGGCCCGGGGGCCGGACTCTGCTGCAGCAGCCGGGGGATGAGTTGGGGTGATTTGCATGTGTGGATCTGATGCCAGGTGACACCGTCAGTGTGTGTTCCGTCCTGCATGTGCTGCGTCATCGTCACAGACTGCGGGAGCGTGTGCGGGGCCGAGGGGGCAACACAAGGGGTGCGTGTGTGTGTGTGTGTGTGTGTGTGTGTGCGTGTGTGCGCGTGTGTGCGTGTGTGTGTGCGTGTGCGTGTGTGTGTGTGTGTGTGTGTGTGTGTGTGTGTGTGTGTGTGTGTGTGTGTGTGTGGGTGCGTGTGTGTGATGGGGGGGCATGATTGGGGACAGGTGTTTGTGTGCGTGTGTGTGTGTGTGTGTGTGTGCGTGTGTGTGTATGCGTGCGTGTGTGTGTGTGTGTGTGTGTGTGTGTGTGTGTATGTGATGGGGAGGGTGAGGGGTGTGAGGTTGGGGAGGGGGTGTGTGTGGGGGGGGTATGTGTGTGCTGGGCAGGCGCAGTGAGGGTGTAGGGAAGTGTCACATGACGCGGGTTGAAGAGGCCCTGTCTTCTGCAGCCTGACCTGCAGGGAGGGGAGGAGGTATTTATAGGCGGCTAAAAATGGTCTTCCTCTGCATTAGAATGACCCAAATAATACTTCACGGCGTGCTGGCTCAAATCCGCCGGCCCTCTGTGTTTTATTCGCTTTCTCTCATAAAACGGTCCATTTTCACCCCCTGCACTCTGCGGAGGATCGAAACTCTCAGCGCAGGGCGACACGGCGCACCGAGCCCAGCCTGGCCTCTCTCAAACTCGCCCGAGCTCTTTCCGAGCTGGGGGCTGACGGGCCCCAGAGGAGACGGGCAGGGATAAATATTTCCAGCGAATCGGCACGGGAGGCGATGTTTCCGCAGGGTCCGTGGAGCGGGGGATTGGGGGTTGGGTGGGGGCGTTTATGCCGTTTCTCCAGGAGTCAGTCTGTCTGCGTGTGTGAGCTCACAGCCTTCACCCCCATTAAGCGGGTCAATTCGCCAGGCCTGTTTGGTTTTATGGATAAACGCGGCGGCCGGGAGTGCCGTGTTTGGGGGCTGGGAAAGGTGCCCTGGCAGAAATTAAGGTGTCACGTCGCCGGGGGTGAATACGCCCTGGGAGATTATCGGGCGGCACGGGGGAAGTGAGAAAGGGTGAGAGGGCGGGGTTGCGTGCCAACGCAGCGGCGGGAGTAACGCGTGCAGAGATATGCAGAGGAGAGCGAGCGAAGGTGCACCTGCAGGTGGCTCTGCCGGGGTTTGCCGTCCCGCTGCAGGCTTTGATGTTCGTGCGGGAGGAGTCTGCGGACCTGAATCAATATCCGCGCCCTAAATAAGCTGCTTTGGGAAGGCGTGAAATTAGCAGCGCGGCTGTCTGCAGGAAGTGGACCTGAGCCCCCGTCTTATCTTTGCTCCAGTGAGACAGTGCAGCTGCAGGGCTGCGCAGCTGCTCGCATTTACTGCGGCCTGCTGTCCTGTCTGCGCCGCGCGTGAGTCTCGGCTCTCAGTTCCCGGCTCCCGGCTCTCGGCGGCTGCATCTCCTCCCGGCTGCAGAGGATGCTGGGTCTGCACAGCCTCTCCGCAGTCCCCGCTGGGACTCCGGTGACGGAGGCTCAGAGTGGCTCAGCGACGCGGTCTCAACACGCCCGACAGTGGCGCTCTCGGAGGCATCGTGGTCCTCATCAGCTGAGAATCGATCTCTGCTCCGCGTGTGTGCGGCTGCGTCTGCATGCATGGGTGCACACTGTCCCGTTAGTGCAGGATCTCTGTTTCCCCACAGAGCCGGCCTCCTGCTGCATTTCCTCTGTGCAGCATCTATTTATCTGTACTGTACAGTCTCTGTGCTGTGTCTCTGTCTGTGCTGTACAGTCTCTGTGTTGTACAGTCTCTGTGTTATACAGTCTCTGTGTTGTAGAGTTTCTGTGCTGTGTCTCTATCTGTGCTGTACAGTCTCTGTGCTGTGTCTGTATCTGTGCTGTACAGTCTCTGTGCTGTGCTACCCTGGTGCTGTGCGGTCTCTGCTCTGGGTTATCTCTACGCTGTGCTATCTCTGTGCTAGTGTTGTTGTGCTGAGTTATCGCTGCCCTGCTCCGTGTCTTGGCTGTGTTACCTCGGCGTGGTGTTATCTCCGCTGTGTTATGCACGCCGGGCTGCGTGGTCTGTCAGTGTGCGTCCCCTGGGGCGTGTTATCGCTGGACTGTGCTGGCCTCAGGCTGTGTTATCTCACCGCTGCGCCCTGTGTCCCCTTTGAGCAGGGACACCCTGAAAGCGGTCTGTCCTGGCTCTGATCGGGACGTGCGTTTTTTCCACAAACAGAGAGGACAGAATTCGAGTAAAAGAGGAAAGAGGCCATGGCCCCTGGGAGGGCTGGGATTGACTCGATTCCTGGGTGAGGTTAACCTCTGAGATCCTGGGCAGCCGGCGGCCTTTCTTCTGCCTCTCCCCGCTGGGGTGGGAAGTTGAATTTGCAAGGAGGCGAAAAAAGGAAAAGCGAAAAGAAAGGAGCCTTGAAGGAGCAGAGCTTCATCTCGGTGGCGCAGATCCACAGATCCTGCCTGTCAGGGCCTGGCTGCTGCCGCCGCTGCTGCGAGGAAATTTCCACAGGATCAGATGATGTCATTTTCAAAGAGAGGAGGGCTACGCTCTCTCCTCCGCCTGCAGATACAGGGGGACACAGAGAGAGAGATGGAGAGAGAGAGAGAAAGAGAGGTAGAGACAGAGGGACGGAGAGAGATAGAGGGAGAGAAGGAGAGATGGAGCGAGAGGTACCTGCGGCTACAGGGGGACAGAGAGAGGGAGAGAGAGGGGGAGAGTAAATGTAATGTAATGTAAATGTTAAATGTTAAATGTTAAATGTAAATGAGAGACATGGAGAGAGAGAGGGAGAGAGAGAGGGAGAGAGATGGAGAGAGAGAGGGAGAGATGGTGAGGTACCTGCAGCTACAGGGGGACACAGAGAGAGGGAGAGAGAGGGGGAGAGAGATGGAGAGAGAGGTACCTGCAGCTCCAGACTCAGTACGTCTGATCTAACGCTGCATCACGACAGCGTAGCTGCATCCTCGTTATCCAGGTGGGGTGTGTGGCGTGACCCCCCAGCACGTGAGCGCAGGTCTCCTCTCTGTGTGTGCTGACGGATTCGCCTTTGATGACGCCCCTCTGTAAGCGCCCGGGGCTCCTCTGTGTGCCTGGCGTGTCGTGCCCAGTGCGTCGTGCCCGGTGCGTCGTGCTGCAGCAGGCGCAGCATGCTAATCAGATCATCGCAGGCGCACGGAGCCGTCCCGCGAGTCTGTACCCGCGATTGCCACACGCTCTTTCAGAGCTCTCCCTCTCCTCCTCTCAGCCCTGGGAAGCCGTTCAGTACGCTGCCTCTGTTTCCTCCACTCTGTCCTTGTCCGGGTTGGTATCGCCGAGTGTTGTTGTGTTTCGGGGAACGGTAAGTCGTGTTGGCATCTGTGTCTCAGTGCTGCTTCACAGACATTAAAGTGTCCGAGAGAAACACCGGCCCCGTTCCTGTCCGATCAGCGTCACCGTCTCTCCCCGGCGTCTCGCGCTCGGTCACACAGCCTGGCCTCTCCACAGATCCGCACGGCACAGAATACGGGGAAAAACAGTCCCAATCTTAATCTCGCCTCTCGTGTCTGTCAACTGCCTGTTCCCCTCTCTCCTCCTGTTTGAATTGATATGTGTGAAACCAGTGTGAGCTGCTGACATGCTTTAATGGATATACACACTGACCGTAGGAAGACGGGCTTTTCCTTTAGATATACAAGTTGAGAGTATTTGTCAACAAAATACAGACAACACACTTTATTTGGAAAATGTTTGTCTCATACGCATTCTGCTTCTTCAGATTGCTTTGATTTACAATAAACGGATGTGGAACGGTCAATATCAAATCAGATTCGTGTTTTTTGTTGTTGTGATCAATTTTTATGTATTTTTAGAGGTACACAGACAAATACCCCTCTTTGACCATCCCTGTACCCAAATCACACCCTCTCAGGGACAGGTGAAATGGAATTTTTCTCATTTCAGTGAGTTTATCTGCTGTGGGGAGGCAGACAGCACAAATCACAGTCATGTTTAACGGTCTCTGTTTTGCACACATTCTGGATGTTGAGCAGTTATTTGTTACAGCGTGGACCTGCATGCTTATTTGGAGCATCAGAACAAACTGTATAATGGGGGAGCATGTGGTTTTTACGGCCAGTGTTAATGCGGCTCTGTCTGGCTTATGATGTTTCCTAACGAGCAGTAAAGAGCAGACCTGCGCAGCTCCTTCCTCTGAGTCTCGCTAACGTTGCGCAACACCATATGGCGGCCACTGGCCAGAGACTGTCCTGCGTCCCGCGCATGAACCGAGGTGGATGGTGGGTTTGTGTGTGTGTGTGTGTGTGTGTGTGTGTGTGTGTGTGTGTGTGTGTGTGTGTGTGTGTGTCTATGTTTGTGAGTGTGTGCGTGCATGTATGTATGTGTGTGTGTAAATATGTGTGAGTTTGTGAATATGTGTGTGTGGTTGTGTAAGTGTATCTGCATGCATCATTTGTGTGCATGTGAAACTGTGTATGTATCACTGACAAACAACAGCCTTATACGTACTATTAGTAGGTCAGTTCAAGGTCAATGTATCAATTCTCTTGATAAAATATGCTCAAAAATGTACAGTACAGTCTCTGTTATTTCAGCCCCATAAGAGCTGATCATCTACAGCTACTGTATAGGAGCTGCATTTTTATATCTACAGTAATTGATTTTTTCGCTTCAGTCATCATGTTATTCATTGTTACTCTTAACAGTTATTTCCCAAAATAAAAATGGTTGTTTTAATTGATGCCATTGGAGAATATCTTCGTATTTCGTGATATTTTGTGACATTCAAAAAAATCAGCACAAATTCCCAATGTAGGTGTTTTGATGTTGTGAAATAACACTTCGCGCTGTGGAGGGCCCGGCCTGGTCCAAAGCAGCGTTCTGGTGCCATTTAAATCTCGCACAGGGCAGGAGTATATTACAGCTCATGAAAATTTAACAGCCAGCGCGGCTCCTTCCTCCACGGGGGCTTAAGGTGACACAGCGAAGGAAGCACAGGCCCCGAGCCTGCGCATCATCAAAGGAGCGGTTCCCATAGAAACGCATGAGCCTGCTGCCGGAGTCCGGGTGAGCGGGCGCAGAGCAGGAGGGGCAGGAGGAGCAGGAGGAGAAGCAGGAGGAGCAGGAGGAGGAGCAGGAGGAGCGGGAGGAGCAGGAGGAGGAGCGGGAGGAGCCGGAGGAGCAGGAGGAGCATGAGGGTGGCCTGCTGATGCTGGGGGACCAGGAGGAGAGGGGGCAGCGACCACATTAGCTCCTCAGTGGCTGCAGGGCATTTTGGATTTTAATCACGTTTTGGCAGAGAGAAGCAGAGGGTTAGTGGAAGGCAGGCCCTTTGAGCTTGCAGGGAGTTTGAACTGAGCGGTTGAAACAGTTTTTTTTTTTTGAAAACAAGCATCAACAATGTCTTGCTAAAAATAAACCAAACTAAATATATATTTTTTTTTTTCTGTTGCCTTTACATCTAAAGTTTCTCCCTGCCATTGTTGGCCTGAATACTCTGTGCAGCTCCTTAAATAGAGCAGTGATCTGAACCCTTCACCTGAAACAGGAAGGAGCTGATGGGCCGTACTCTCGCTCTCTGGTTTAACATTATCCAGTCCAGGATTGGCCTGTTTGTGACACCCCCACTGGAGCCTCGTCATTGCTGGGGTCGGTGCTGCCAGTTCCGCTAAGAGCCAGCGCCGTGCCGCGTTTGTATCAGAGGAAACATTAGAGGGTATCTTTGCTAAGCCGTAATAAAGTGGAGCGTAATTAGCAGGTGTAGCGGTGCCAGCACTTGACTGGGTAAAGGAGCCCTCTGCTGCTGATGTTTCCCGGTCTTTAGAGCTCTCACTCCAACAAGCTGTCGACTTCGGAGATGAGCCGTGTATTTCATGCCCTTAATAAGCCGGTCGAGTGTTTCACGTACGATGACCTTGATATTCCAGGCCGATAGGGAAGGAACCGGGAACGAGCAAAGCGACAAGGAGGTTTTATCAGAATGTTGGTATTTAATTTGCATAAATGTGACAGGCAAAAAAAAAATCGTTATTGCACAATGGAAGTGACTGTGGTTGGGGACTGACAGGTTGCCCATTCCCTGTGTGCACACGCACTCGGATCACCACTGTGGCTTTTGCGGTAACTTGCATATCAAATATAGCATCACAACCGATCTGGTCATTAAATATTTATCAGTTCATGCTATGCATCCCTTCCCTTCCTGCAGACAGTTGCAATGTGTCAGTGAAGCCCTTTAAGAATTTTAGTTATTAAAGAATGTATTGTGTAGTATTGCATTGTGTTTTATTGCTGAGTCCACTTCACATTGATTTCATATTTCATTTAAATAAATCGATGTGTCTCGAAGATGTAATGGGGAATCAGATTATAGCCCAACAGTTGTTGGATTCTGTTATTAAAGTCTGTGTATTTCATTTGCGACACCCGAGATATGAGAATATGGATGCGTCTCTGTACACACTGCAGGCCTAAATAATGAAGAGACATACAGGCCATTTATTCAGACAGGTACAGATATTTAAAAGAAAAGCAAAGTCTGTGTCTGGTCGTATATTTCCTCTGTTGGGAGAAAACGGGTCTCTTGATGAAGCTGTTCTCCTTTATTTTTCATTGTCATACTGTAAGATATGGTGTAGTTGTTAACAGAATATTGCCTGGGGTAGATCTTGGTAATTGATTGTTTTTGAAAGGCCAGCCCATGTGTTAGATATATCAGTGTATTACAGTATGGGTGTTTTCTGTTCATTGAGGATGATCACTCCCTGCTGTGATCGTAAGATTTCAGTTATATTGCTCAGAGGGGTTAGCATCTTGTGCTGAGTGGTAACCAGGCGGAAGAGAAGCTTGAGGGATATTTACAGAAACATCCACCCTCTCATAAAACGTACTGAACATTCTTCATGTCAACAAGCCCAAACCTGCTCCAATCAGTGACATGGAACTGACTGAAATCAGTTTCCTTCTGGTGTTTTAAGGCTGGATCAGGATGTAGTCTCAAAGCGATATCAGTTTCTGCCTGGTACGAGGTTGTGTTATGTGTTGTGTTAGGTTCAGTCTGTTTCCTCCTGCAGAAGCTGTGGCTTTCTCCTGGGGCGGATGCTGTGTTTGTTTCCTTCTGGCTTTATCTGTGTCCTTGTAGCATTCAGGGCGTACCTGTTTCCTTGTGGTGTTCAGGGTGTACCTGTTTCCTTGCGGTGTTCAGAGTGCACCTGTTTACTTGCGGTGTTCAGGGTGTACCTGTTTCCTTCTGGTGTTCAGGGTGTACCTGTTTCCTTCTGGTGTTCAGGGTGTACCTGTTTCCTTCTGGTGTTCAGGGTGTGCCTGTTTCCTTGCAGTGTTCAGGGTGTGCCTGTTTCCTTGCAGTGTTCAGGGCGTACCTGTTTCCTTGCGGTGTTCAGGGTGTGCCTGTTTCCCTGTGGTGTTCAGGATGTACCTGTTTCCTTGCAGTGTTCAGGGCGTACCTGTTTCCTTGCGGTGTTCAGGGCGCGCCTGTTTCCTTGCGGTGTTCAGGGCATGCCTGTTTCCTTGCGGTGTTCAGGGATTGTATAGCGTGTATGGAGTGCTGCTGCAGTGATGTGCACCCCGGTATGTTAATGCGCTTTGATTGGCCGGAGTGTGCGTGTGCGGGCACTCCCACTGTCTCCTGCTGGGGTCTCAACTGGGGGGCCTGCCTGTGCGTGTGCGTGTGTGTGTGTGTGCGTGTGGTGTGTGTGTGTGTGTGTGTGTGTGTGCTTCAGTGCGTGTGTGTGTGCGTGCGTGTGTGTGTGCGTGTGTTCGCGTGTGCATGTGTGCACGTGTGTGTGTGTGTGTGTGTGTGTGTGTGTGTGTGTGTGTGTGTGTGTGTGTGCGTGTGTGCGTGTGTGTGTATATATGTGTACGTGTGTGTGTGTATGTGTTCAGATATCTAATATGACATGATGGCACCATGTATTTCGACATGATCTGGTTGAATAAAAGCTGTTAAAATATTTGACTGAAAGCACGTCTTCCCTGTTCCTTGTCTCCCATGTCTGATGGAAGCAGCATTATGCTGTACGTTTCTGTCCCTGTTCATATACTGTAGCTACTTTATTGTTATCATCTTGCCAATTCATAACTAATAAGCTTGACATGACTAATTTAGCATTGATACCTGCAAGCGCTAATAAGATTAGATATAATGTACTTCTCATTTGAACACGTCTTTTGTTTCAGTGATTGTAAACCTTTCGCATTACCTTGCATAAGTCCGCTAAATGGATAAATAATAAATCATCATATTGCACTTTGGAAGGTTTAATAATCCACAGTTAATGCATTTTGCCTGCATTACACTAAGCTGTGCATGCAGAATACATTATGCATTACGTTTAATGAAAAGTAGTGTGCTATTCAAAGTCACACGCTTTTGGCTGCACATTGAAATAACCTGATACCATCTTCACATCAGCTGTGAGAAATTTTCATTATCCAGAGAGCAGGATCTTTTTTCCAGAATGCTCAGAAAGGCATCAGGAAGGCTGCTTAGATGGGATCACAAATTTATGATTAGCTGCTCCCCCCAAGAAGACCAGCCTGTTAATTCATCCCCCATATCTACACCCCCCACATCCCACTGTTACCTAAGACAGGTGTGTTTCCCCACCTGTCACACCAACAGGTGATCCTCACTACAGTCACATTCCGTTGTGGGCAGTGATGGCCTCCACATCATCCCTTGCTGTCTTTTTCCTTTTTTTGCAATCACCTAGCTTAGGTGTGATATCTGTCATGCGATTTTTACCTTCCCAGGACAGGATCAGTCAGCGCGCAGATGTTTAAGTTGTGGCTTGCTTCCTCTAATGTTATGGTACTTCTCTTCAGGGACTTTTTTTTGACAGGAGATTTTTCCTTGAATACGGTATCAGTGTAGCCGGTTGTCACTGATTGTGTTGCAGAGAGGGATCACTCACTACTGTGCGCGTCATTACTTAAATCCCTTTATACAGCCTCAAATGTTTATTTTTACTCTAATTTGTCAGCTTCTGTTAGGGTTCCACATGTGGCATCAAAGCACCAGGCTGTGCCAGGCAGAACTGAAGATGGCGGCGTATACAAAGACCCACAGTTACCCCTACAGAGACCCTAAGTTACCTCTACAGAAACAATCAATCAGTCAATCAAGTTTTATTTGCTGTAGCGCATTGTTACAAACAAGATTGTCACAAAGTGTGGTACCCCTATAGACACCCACACAGTTTCTCCTACAGAGACCCACAGATAACCCATAGAGACACCCACAGTTACTCCCACAGAGAGTTTGTAGTTATTCCTACAATCAGCACCGTTACCCCTACAGACACCTGCACAATTACCGCTACAGGCCGCCACAGTTACCCTGGGAGAGGCCTTGTACCCCATGGGTGCAGTCGGGTGTTTAACGTTCTTTAGTGCTTGGTAATTGTGGTATGGACGCGCCGTGTGGTGTGGACGCGCCGTCTGGTGTGGACGCGCCGTGTGGTGTGGGCGCGCCGTGTGGTGTGGACGCGCCGTGTGGTGGGCGCGCCGTGTGGTGTGGGCGCGCCGTGTGGTGTGGACGCGCCGTGTGGTGTGGGCGCGCCGTGTGGTGTGGGCGCGCCGTGTGGTGTGGGCGCGCCGTGTGGTGTGGGCGCGCCGTGTGGTGTGGGCAGTGGTGGTGGCTGCGGCAACGGCGTCGCGGCGGCCGAAGCCTGGCGTTTGGGAGCCCTGCTGTCAGACCGCCTCCCGCTCCCGCTCTGTCTGACAGAGCTCCTCCGCTGCTGCTTCACGGGGCTCCTGGGAAGCGACCCACTTACCCATGATGCACCGGGCCGCACTGATCCTCCACTTACACTCTCTGTGACTGTGCAGTAAATAATGAATTGGCATCTTAGACTTTTAAGGCCTTCATGGCACGGGGTGGGAGCGGGGGGTGTGGGGGTGGGGGGGCGTATAGGGGTGCACGCCTTGCTGGCTCGCCCCCAGATTAAGCCGATTTTCCCCGTATCTGAGATTCGAATGAGGGAAACCGAGGCAGCCTCGTAGCACCACAGTCTCTCCCTGCTTCTGTATGGTGTTTCTCAGGCCTTGAGTCGTTTGTAAGCTGCGATTATAATTACAACAGGAGTTTTTTTTTTCTTTCTGAAGAGCTGAATAGACACAATGGCGTCGGCTTATCGTCGCAAACCCCCGCTGTCGTTCGATCGAGAGACACAGTCGTGCGATCAGATAATGAATTGCGCGCGGCACTTTGGTAGCGTTGCATTAAGTGTGGCACAATGGTGGGCAGGGCCAGAGGTTAAGGGTGTATTATGAGGCGGGTAAGGTGCTTTGGAGTGTAAAGGCTGGCGGCGGCGTTGTGGAGGTGAGCTGGTGTCAGTCAGGCTGTCGGAGAGCGATCAGAATGTGCGACGGTGGCAGGTGCACTCAGAGTCCCGCGCTCGGGAGAGCTCGCCGCGCCCGTCACTCACGGCCGCCGGACGAACGCTATTCGCTCTGACAAAGTGGCGATGGCTGCCATTAGGAAAAGCGTCATGTTCTGTTTACGACTCTCTGAAAAGCGCAGGTACGGCCGCCGCCCCTGCGCTTTTCAGTCCACATCTCCGCCTTTCCCCCCAGTGAGGGCGGCAGTGCAGCATAGTGGTAAGGAGCAGGGTTTGTAACCAAAAGGTTGCCGGTTCGATTCCCTGCTGGGGAACTACCATTGTACTCTTGGGCCTACAAACGCCTCAGTAAATATTCAGCTGTACAAATGGATAATGTGGGAAAAAAACTGTAACCTTTGTAAGTCGTTCTGGATAAGAGCGTCTGAGAAATGACAATAATTTAATGTCATTGTATTGGCGTTAAAAGCAGCACCGAACGGTTTACACCTGATCCACTCTGGGGGAGATTCCACACACACAGTCAATGAGAGAGGATGAAAGCAAACCTACAAACACGCTCCCTGATCATCCTCGAATGGCATCGTCAGTGATTAAGTACTTGTAGAAAAGAAAAAACAAAAACGGAACACATGAACACTAATCAGCATTTTTTCATGCTTGGATTCAGATCAGTAGAGAGTGAATCTTAAGTTCAAAAGGTAATGCATTCCAGTGAGAGGGGACAGACACATGCTAACAATTTCATATTAATTCTGCCGTTTAGCGGACAGATAGAAAGTCTTTTGAAGTGGGACGGTGGGGCTCTTTGCATGCCTTTGTTCGAGGAAGGGCTCAAAACCGAATTTTGAATAAGCCAATCAAGAGAGGGGGGCGGGGCTTACATACTGCTGTAAAGCAGACACTGTGTTTGCATAATTGTGAGGTGGAATTTCATGATGACATTTAAGTGAGAATTAAACACAGCAGGCCGTATGAATCCACAGACATTACCAGTGTTTGGTAATAAATGTGTCCGTTTTCTGATTTTGAAACGTCTTTCCACGGATCTCACTAATAGGCAGTCCACATCGTTAGGACCCCGGATGCCGGCAGTGTGTCCTGTCGCTGTAAGGAGCCGCGCGGTCGGCTCTCGTGTCGGTAGACGGCGGTGCCGGTCTGAAGGGTGAGGTGTGTGCGGCTCATCTTCTCCCTGATATGATCCACTTATAGCAGCACTGCTTCTCTCTGGACCGCCACTGCCTTTGAAGACAATGTCACATTGCAGAGAAACAGATCTCTTACCATATGATAAATGCCACTGTTCAGGCTCTGCCTTTTCTACAGCAAGTAATTGGCAGAAAAAAAAAATGTTGGACAGAAAAAAAAAATCAGCTAACATCTTTTTCTTTATATAAAAAAAAAAGCTCAAAGTTTTATGTTGCCAGGCAACTGCACTAACACAAACAGCCATATATGGAC